>JACEFZ010019395.1:132500-415000 GCA_014155875.1 Cepaea nemoralis
GGATATTTCCAGATACGCCTTAGGCTGGGGAATCAACAATACAGTGCTATCTAAACGATTGCCTGCTAGCCCGGTGATCATGGGTTCGAATTCGCTGTTAAAACTGTCCTGGGCTCTCAGATCCACCCAGTCTAGAATGGGAATCTGGACATCCCTAGGGATATTTACGACAGCACCGCTAGTGTGACAACTGATCTATATAAACGTCATGCGAATGGAAGGTTCTTTTTCATCCTTTTCTGACGAATTGGTTAGACCAGGGGTGGGCAAACTACGGCCCGCGGGCCGCATGCGGCCCGCCAAGTGATTTTATGCGGCTCTCGAGGGCATTTAGAAATAAAAATTTTTAATTCGTTTTTAAGTTAATTTGTTGAATTTTACAGAATTTCATGTACCGTTATGATGAGTGTCAATAACAAACGTAAGATTGAAGATGAATGCCGTGTTTTTAATGATGAATGGACAACTAAGTACTGTTTTATAAAAGTTGGTAGCAAATCAGTTTGCTTGTTGTGTCGTGAGTTAGTGGCTGTCTTCAAGGAGTGCAATTTAAAAAGACATTATCAAACAAAACATTCCGATTTCGGATACAATTTAACGACCGAAGAGAAGGAAAGGAAATGCCTTGAGTTGGTGAACAATTTGGAGAAACAGCAAACTGTTTTCACTAAACAGTCTTCAATTCAAGATGCTGCAACTGAAGCTAGTCTTGTGCTGTCACACAGAATGGTAAAACAGATCAAGCCATTTTCTGATGGCGAGTTCATCTAGGAATGGTTGCTAGATGCAGCAAACATGATGTGTCCAGAACAAAAACACAGATTTGACAACATTATTTTATCAAGGAGAACTGTGGTCAGACGTGTTGACAAGATCAGTGACAATGTGATGCATAAACTTCAAGATGTAAGTAAACAATTGTTGTGGTACTCTCTTGCATTGGATGAGAATACCGATGTACATGATACTGCCCAATTATTGATATTTATACGTGGAATAAACACTTCTTTCAAACTCACTGAAGAGTTACTGAGTGTTGAGTCACTCAAAGACACAACCACAGGCCATGATATATTCAATGCTGTTACTAACTGTATTGAAAGAACTGGGTTGGTTTGGAACAAGATGGCAAGTGTTACAACTGACGGAGCTCGTGCTTTGACCGGAATAAATGTAGGTCTGGTAAAGTTGATAAGTGATAAGATTAAAACAGAATATCCAGACCACACATTATTACATTTTCGCTCTGTGATTCATCAAGAAAGTATGTGTAAAACTGTTTTGAATATCAAGCATGTTACTGACCCAACTGTCAGTGTCATCAACCTCATCAGATCAAGAGGACTTAATCACAGACAGTTCAAGTCATTACTTGACGATTTGGAAACTGAACATTCCGATGTCCTGAACCACACCAATGTTCGATGGCTGAGTCTCGGCAAGGTGTTGAGGCGAGTGTGGGAACTCAGAGAAGAAATAGTGATGTTCCTAGAGATGAAGGGAATTGCATGTGACTTTAATACTAACATTGTCAATAAAGAGTAGCAGTTAGACTTTATGTTTGCCATTGAAATTATGGAAAAGTTAAATCAACTGAATGTCAAACTTCAGGGCAATGGTGTGTTTGCACATGAATTGTATGTATATGTAAAATAATTTCAGGCAAAACTCTCACTGTTCTCCAGACAAGCAAGTGAAAAAAGATGTTGTCACTTCCCTTTGCAGAAACTAAGAAACCATTTCTGGTGAAATGACTGAAAAATACAAAGCCCCATTAGATGCATTGATTGAAGAATTTGGATGGAAATTCCAAGATTTCAAGAAATTAGAGCCATAGTTCAATATTCTCAGTTCACCTTTTAGTGCAGAAGCTGATACAGCCACAGAGGACATGCAGTTGGAGCTGCTTGACTTACAAGCAGATCATGACCTGAAAGAGAAATTCAAGACAGATGGTTTGCTGGATTTCTATGGATCTTTATCACAAGAATCATTTCCCAACTTGAAAAACTTTGCAGCTAAACTTTTATCATTATTTGGATCAACATGCATTTTCGAACAAGCATTCTCTTGCTAGAAGATCAACAAATCTAAGAATAGGTCTTTATTGTCTGACTGCAACTTGCATGCTGTCATGCGAATTTCAACAAGTAAACTTACTCCAGATTTCAAGAATATTGTCAAAAATTACAAGCAGTTACATACATTTCATTAGAAATCAACAACTGTAGTGACAATGTAGTCGCTGTGAGTCTAAATTAAAGCCATTGATAGATAATAAAGAATATTTGTTATAATAACAAGTTGTAAAATCGTGTCAAATATAATGTATAAGTGTATAAGTAAAATAAAATTGCAATAATTAGTTATTTATACTGCTTAATAACCTATAAATAATTAATAATTACTTATTGTGATAGGTTGCTGTAAACAAAATGGATATATATATATATATATATATATATATATATATATATATATATATATATATATATATATATATATATATATATATATATATATATATATTGCGGCCCGCCAATAGCTTTACATTTGTCTATGCGGCCCTCCGCATGAAAAGTTTGCCCACCCCTGGGTTAGACAAATTGCAGCATCTGCCTAATGTGCTAATTTAGATAAACCTGGCTGCTTTTTTATATAAAATCTTTGGTTGCTAACGTTTGGCCAGTTAATTCCCATAAATATTTTGAGCCAGATTTGATTGTGTTTTAACGGGGTCCGCACGGAAAGCAAAGAATAGCAACACTGTGACCTACCAAGTATGTCCTAAGATAGGCTTAGGAAGGTTGACTTAGATCTGGCTACCTCATCCCGGAAAGAGTGTTAGCAGCAGAACCCAACCTACTAGTTAGCTGAGGGCCTATACTGCGACTTGGATAACAAACATAAGAAGAAGAAGCCTCTGTTGACAGTTTGAGTTCAGTCTTGTGTGATTGTGGTAATTTGTGTCACTGTTTTCTTTCTATCATAACTCATTTATATTACATGTCTTATTTATTGTTAATGATTTTATCAACAGGACCTCCTATTACAAGTCCAGGTTAGTTCACCTTTTTATTATAACACATGATTACTTTATAACTAACACATACAGCGAAATTGATATTATTACTATTTATCCTTTACAGATATTTGGTTCCATAAAATAAGATGCTCATTTGAATCAAACTTGTATACGGCAGTTTCTTTGTTCTAAACATTGTTTTGTAAATCAGTACATGGCCATGACATCAGCTCCGCTGATAATGTTATGAGCGTGGCTGGACGATGTTCGACTCCTGAGTTCGTCGTCTCACTAAGTGAGGGAAAAACTGACCACTTATTTATCCCGGCAATCCGTTCTTTAAAATGTGAAGGCCCTGTGACGTCACAAACCCATAACAGGTTCTCTCTATGGGGTTTGTTTGTATACATGACCATTTTCATGTTCATACCCCACCCAAACACATTTCATCGTTTACCTGTGCCACGGTTAGTACTGCACCACGGAGACAGCTACGTCGTGCCACTAGAACAACCAGTGCTCTGGCAAAGACTCCAGAGCGGTGATTCATTTATAAACGTGTTGGGTGTGGCGCCTCTTTGCCTTGCAGACCACTCGCCTAGCTCTCCAGTGCATAAGTGAAGTACATTAAAGAACACTTTAAGATCCCTTGAAGTACATTGTGCATATCATGCTAGGTCAATATTTTTAACAGAACAACTGGCATTAAGTGGATAAAGTGGTCAATATCAGGCATGTCGCCTTTACATCCCAGATAGTTTACTAGTACCAAATTTAGACTGGTTCGTCTTGAGAGCCTGGATCAGTTTGAAAATTACTCTTATTGCACAATTTGAATCCGTGACCACTCCAATGGAAAACATATAATAACAACCAACTTTCTTAGCATTCAGTCTATGGCAAATGTAAAACCTCGCCACTTCTTCATATTGATAATATGTCCACAGTTTCCACGTTTCCACACGTTCTGTGTCAATTCTGCTTATAGTTATTTATTTCTAAGAATGAAATTGTGTCTGTGAATTACATTATTTCTCTGATTTAAATTGTGTATCTTACATAAGTTTGAAGTTTTATTTATTCAAAATGAAATTTATATCTTACAATTCAATCATTGAAGAATCATATCAGTCACCCCGAAAGTATTAAGCAAAATAAATAAAACGACAAAAACATATGTTATCAAAGTAATGCCGAGAAGACAAAAGTAAAGATACTGGCTAAAGCTGCTCATACATTACAGCTTAATAAAAGAATACAAGAACAGAACATGTTAATAAATGTAAGTATCTAGGTCAGACTTTAAATGAAGATGCCCAATGAGCGAGAGATATTAGAATTAGGATATATGTAGCAAAAACTACAATTAGTGAGAGAGAGAGAGAGAGAGAGAGAGAGAGAGAGAGAGAGAGAGAGAGAGAGAGAGAGAGAGAGAGAGAGAGAGAGAGAGAGAGAGAGAAAGAGAGTATTGTATTTACCCTCTGTAAAGTTCATGCAACAACATAATAGGTAAAAATATGCATACATTAGATTATAATAGGTAAATACAAAACATGGACCGGCAATATTTTCAAACACCCTGTACATCTTCAATTGAGGAAAGTCAACAGCAGTAAATACATCTCGCCTGTCGCAATGTGTGGTTCCCGAACGTAGTCCACGGTAAAAGTTGATGAAAAGTTAATGGTGGTTTTAGAATGTAGTGTTTTAGAAGAGCAACAAGAGCTGGCGGCATGGAACAATTGTCAAACCTTTAATGTGTGGAAATTATTCTGGAATTCAGGTGCACTTTTAAAGTTTGTTGCATATCCGTTAAAAGACGTCGCAGTCAAACTTAGCGTTTGTTGGCTGTTTGTGATTCCTGGGCTAGTTTACGTTCAGTTGTTTGCCATTGCTTTCTGAACAACCGGTACTCATACCACTTTATGAAAACCAACGCTAGGTGGTCCGCTTCGAAATTTCCCGCAGCTGTGTGTCGAACACGGTATGCGGAATTGCGAATTGCATTCGTAAACCCAGCGCCGACTCTTTTACACACAACGCAAGGTCTTCATGATTGAGGCCATGATGACCTGCTCTCATTCTAAAAAAGTCTGAACACCAAGTGGAGCACTCGAAGACACACTACTTCCTAACGAGAAACGAGTGGATCAAGAATACCATTTGTAAAGCAAGCATGCACGATCTGTCAATGCAGACAAACGTGGAATTAAAACAAGTCACAAGACACAAATATGCAATGGAATGATCGAGACGCTCCGTGAATAGCCAGGGTGTTATGAACCTGTTTACAAGCCTTTGGGATCTTTTGCTATATGGTGCTAGTCCCATATTTGTATTAAGCCATTCCTGAATAATATCCTTTATATCCCGAGATATTTCCTGGTACCGATTTTAAGTTGCGTGGACCCGGAGCCCGGGTCAATTTTAAATCCGCCTCGATGCGATGTCGAACGCCTCACCCCAGCGATGTCGAAGGCTTCACCCCAGGGATGTCGAACGCCTCACCCCAGGTATGTCGAACGCCTCACCCCAGCGATGTAGAACGCCTCACCCCAGCGATGTCGAACGCCTCACCCCAGCGATGTCGAACGCCTCACCCCAGCGATGTCGAACGCCTCACCCCAGGGATGTCGAACGCCTCACCCCAGCGATGTCGAACGCCTCACCCCAGGGATGTCGAAGGCCTCACCCCAGGGATGTCGAACGCCTCACCCCAGCGATGTCGAACGCCTCACCCCAGCGATGTCGAACGCCTTACCCCAGCAATGTCGAACGCCTCACCCCAGGGATGTCGAACGCCTCACCCCAGCGATGTCGAACGCCTCACCCCAGCGATGTTGAACGCCTCACCCCAGCGATGTGGAACGCCTCACCCCAGCGATGTGGAACGCCTCACCCCAGCGATGTGGAACGCCTCACCCCAGCTATGTTTAATGCCTCACCCCAGCGATGTCGAACGCCTCACCCCAGGGATGTCGAATGCCTCACCCCAGGCATGTCGAAGGCCTCACCCCAGGGATATCGAAGGCTTCACCCCAGGGATGTCGAAGGCCTCACCCCAGGAATGTCGAACGCCTCACCCCAGCGATGTCGAACGCCTCACCCCAGCGATGTCGAAGGCCTCACCCCAGGGATGTCGAAGGCCTCACTCCAGCGATGTCGAACGCCTTACCCCAGGGATGTCGAACGCCTCACCCCAGCGATGTTGAACGCCTCACCCCAGGTATGTCGAACGCTTCACCCCAGGTATGTCGAACGCTTCACCCCAGCGATGTCGAACGCCTCACCCCAGCGATGTCGAACGCATCACCCCAGCGATGTTGAACGCCTCACCCCAGGTATGTCGAACGCCTCACCCCAGGTATGTCGAACGCCTCACCCGAGCGATGTCAAACGCCTCACCCCAGGGATGTCGAACGCCTCACCCCAGCGATGTCGAACGCCTCACCCCAGGGATGTCGAAGGCCTCACCCCAGGGATGTCGAAGGCCTCACCCCAGGTATGTCGAACGCCTCACCCCAGCGATGTCGAACGCCTCACCCCAGGGATGTCGAACGCCTCACCCCAGGGATGTCGAAGGCCTCACCCCAGGGATGTCGAAGGCCTCACCCCAGGGATGTCGAAGGCCTCACCCCAGGGATGTCGAAGGCCTCACCCCAGGGATGTCGAAGGCCTCACCTCAGGGATGTCGAAGGCCTCACCCCAGGGATGTCGAAGGCCTCACCCCAGGGATGTCGAAGGCCTCACCCCAGGGATGTCGAAGGCCTCACCCCAGGGATGTCGAAGGCCTCACCCCAGGGATGTCGAAGGCCTCACCCCAGGGATGTCGAAGGCCTCACCCCAGGGATGTCGAAGGCCTCACCTCAGGGATGTCGAAGGCCTCACCCCAGGGATGTCGAACGCCTCACCCCAGCGATGTCGAACGCCTCACCCCAGCGATGTCGAACGCCTTACCCCAGCGATGTCGAACGCCTCACCCCAGGGATGTCGAACGCCTCACCCCAGCGATGTCGAACGCCTCACCCCAGCGATGTGGAACGCCTCACCCCAGCGATGTGGAACGCCTCACCCCAGCGATGTGGAACGCCTCACCCCAGCGATGTGGAACGCCTCACCCCAGCTATGTTTAATGCCTCACCCCAGCGATGTCGAACGCCTCACCCCAGGGATGTCGAATGCCTCACCCCAGGCATGTCGAAGGCCTCACCCCAGGGATATCGAAGGCTTCACCCCAGGGATGTCGAAGGCCTCACCCCAGGAATGTCGAACGCCTCACCCCAGCGATGTCGAACGCCTCACCCCAGCGATGTCGAAGGCCTCACCCCAGGGATGTCGAAGGCCTCACTCCAGCGATGTCGAACGCCTTACCCCAGGGATGTCGAACGCCTCACCCCAGCGATGTTGAACGCCTCACCCAGGTATGTCGAACGCTTCACCCCAGGTATGTCGAACGCTTCACCCCAGCGATGTCGAACGCCTCACCCCAGCGATGTCGAACGCATCACCCCAGCGATGTTGAACGCCTCACCCCAGGTATGTCGAACGCCTCACCCCAGGTATGTCGAACGCCTCACCCGAGCGATGTCAAACGCCTCACCCCAGGGATGTCGAACGCCTCACCCCAGCGATGTCGAACGCCTCACCCCAGGGATGTCGAAGGCCTCACCCCAGGGATGTCGAAGGCCTCACCCCAGGTATGTCGAACGCCTCACCCCAGCGATGTCGAACGCCTCACCCCAGGGATGTTGAAGGCCTCACCCCAGGGATGTCGAAGGCCTCACCCCAGGGATGTCGAAGGCCTCACCCCAGGGATGTCGAAGGCCTCACCCCAGGGATGTCGAAGGCCTCACCCCAGGGATGTCGAAGGCCTCACCTCAGGGATGTCGAAGGCCTCACCCCAGGGATGTCGAAGGCCTCACCCCAGGGATGTCGGCAAACACGCTAACCTCCGCGAATAGAACGATGGATTAAATACTTGATTATGATGATGATTTATGTACACATTAGATTGTGTGTCTGATAGAAAATTATATTTTTCAACCTAGACTTAAGATTTAGCTGGTTCATAAACAAAAGTATACCTCGGAAGGTAAAATAATGTGGCCATATTAAAAGACTCTGTGGATTAGAAAGAAGGATAATACGAGGGGACAGTCAATAAGTAATGCCTCCTATTTTGTATATATATAATATTTCATCAGTGTGCAATATATTAATTTAGCGGAATTCCTCATCCACTCTTCTGCTCTGTATATCACTACCAACCTGTTTCAGTCACTGGTTGCGCAACAGTAACGCTTTAGAAATGGCTACCAAAGAAGTTTGGTTAAAGCAACGTAATTAGAATTCCTCAATGCTGAAGGAGAGACGCCGATTCACATCCACGAAAGTTTGAGTATTGTTTATGGAGATTCAACCTTGGATGTTAGCACTGTCTGACGTTGAGTATGCCATTGTGACGAAGCTGAAGTAGGTCCATCCTCACTGGCTGTCGCAAAGCGGACTGGCCGTCCGTCAACCACTCCAATTGACTCCATACACCATTCATCAAGTTGATGACATCATTCGTGGTGACAGTCCGGTACCACTGGATGAACTGTGTTCCATTAGTAAAGGCAGTGCCCAGACCATCATTACAGACCTGGGTTATTCAAAGATTGGTGCACGGTGGGTACCCAAAACGTTGACAGAAAGACATAAAGAAGCAAGGAAAGACACAGCCTCTGCACCGTTTCGAAACTGAAGGAGATGGTGTTTTTTTTTTAAATCGAATATTGTAATAGGTTATGAGATTTGGATTCATTTCTTTGAACCAGAATCCAAGAGGCAGTCAATGGAATTGCTTCATACAACGTCGCCGACAAGAAAGAAGTTTAAAATGTCACCATCTGTAGGAAACGTTATGGCCTCCGTCTTTTGGATGAGAAAGGTGTCATTCTTCTCGACTTCTTGTAACAGGGAAACACGGTGAATGCTGACCGTTACATTGAAATTGTGAAGACGCTTAGAGGATATCTTCGGCGACTTTACCCATTCAAATATCTGAGAATAGCACTACTGTTGCATAATAATGCCAAGCAGCACACCGCTAAAGCACCATAGATACAGTTCCAGAATTTGGCGGGACATTAGTACCACATCCCCCCTTACAATCCCGATTTAATACTTTCAGACTTCCGTCAGTGTGGACCACTTAAAGAAGATATTCTGGGACATCACTTTGAGGACACCGAGACCCTTAAACGCGCTGTGCGCCAGTGGTTTAGAAAAAAGGACACGCATTTTTTACCGTGCGGGGATACATGCTCTTGTGAGAAGACGAACAAAAACTATAAAGAATAACGTTGAGAAATAAATTTTTGAAGTACATACTTAGGGCTTCATTTCAATGTAAATTTTATCTGTTTGTTGTCTATTGAATGAAATTAAACATTTCGAGACATTACTTATTGACCAACCCTCGTAAAATACGCAATTCCTTAAAGCAGAGGCAGAGTCGACTAATGCGAAGGTACACAGATGTCATTAAAGTCATTCTTGTCTTGAAAATGCGTGAAGCAGAGAAACCGGATCGTGATGAGAGCGACATTCTGTAAAGGACCCGCTACATGATGATAGTGAAGCTACAAGGTTCATCCCAAATAAACCTTGACTTTGGGTATATAAGTTAGTTGCATACCATTTATAGGCCGTAGTGGTCAACTCCAGCGCTTTTATTTGGGGGGGGGGGGGGAGGGAGGGGGTTTGAGGGGGGCTGTTTGTGATTCCTGTGCAACTTTACGTTTAGTAGTTTGCCCTGCTTTCTGAACGATCGGTACGCATAGCATTGTATGGAAACAAACGCAGGGCGGTCAGCTTCCAAATCACCCGCAGCTGTGTTTCGGACGACGTGGTATGCGGGATTACGAATTGCATTCATAACCTTTTGGTCACAGAGCTGACAGAGGTCATGAAGATACTACTAAATATGTTTTGTTTCCTATCACAATAATGCAGGGTTCTCTACTTTTTTCTTTTTATTTTTTTACAGACAGGGCTGCATTATCCATTACTGCATACTACTTACTATATTGTTTCTTACCACTATACTACTTTTAAAGAGATATCTGTTTATGACATGGCAGCATGTTTCCCCCGTCCCATAATTGTTGTTTCTTCACCATAGGCTCTTAAAATGGAAAGCTAAGATATTTGGGGGAGGCGAGAAAGGCGTGAAGGAAAATGAACAACCGACTTCATATTACTGTGGCTTGGTGCATGCGAAGATAATAATATCACTCTCCTGCAGCAGTAACTACTGTAGAAAAAGGTGAAACTTTGATATTCCGCAGGGAAGAGAAGTGGGGAGGCAAGGAAGTAAGCAACAATTGGAGAAATGGGGCGAGAACGGTTAGAGGAAAAGAGATGAAGGGGTTAAAAGATAATATCAGTCAGTCAATCTGTCTGTCAGTCAGTCAGTCTATCAGTCAGTCTGCCAGTAAGCCATTCAGTCACTCAGAGGCAGACGACGAAAAAGCGAGAGGATGGAAGTAGGGAAACGATGTAGGGTAAGACGAGTGAGTTGGAGGAGAAGCTGCAAAAGGGGAGCAAGAGAGGGGTGAGCTAGCAAACGAAAGAAGGCGACGAAGCTGTTATGATGAGAGAAGAGACGCTAAAAGAAGGAAGTGATGGGGTGAGAGTTTAGTTAGTGGAGAGGAAGACAAGAGGAGTAAATGGGAAGAGATAAGGAAAGAAAAGTCCATTTCATTCTAGCCATAAAGTTGCAAGTTACAAAACTGTTGCATTTATTAACACCATGTGCGTGACAATTAGCTCTCTAAATTATAATTAGCACAATTATCAGTGCCGTATTGAAATTATTATTTTCTTGGTCATCTTACTGTTAGAAAATATTATTCCTACCTCTATTGTGTCGTCATTTCGTCCCTTGGTTTTACCTAAACAATTATGATATGCAGATTCAGCCCTTCTTACAAGTGATATTTATTAATACTTTGAGATGGCAATCTCTCCATCTCTCTAGCAGCATTCGTACAGGCCCTTACGCAATCGTTCAAGGAGTGTTGATGTTTCTATTTTATTCTCTCTTTAGCAGACAGTTGTCACTTTAATGTACTTACCACTTGGGTGAGATTCACGTAGAGTGGTATCTCTCTGGAGTTTGCGATTAAAGTAATAACTGGAGGTTGAATAGACTATATTACACAACGACTTGGATGCGATTTCTTATTTAATCTATTATCAAATACATGATGAATACTTAGTTAGTTAGATAGTTAGTTCCAACTTCACGGCAACGGATCATCCCCATTATGCTCCGTTCCTGTGCCAATGAATATCATACAAACATGATGAATATTGGTCCTAACTAGGGCAGCTTCAATTTATAATTCTTCTATTTCTTCTTCTTCTTCTTCTTCTTCTTCTTCTTCTTCTTCTTCTTCTTCTTCTTCTTCTTCTTCTTTTGGTGCTGCCAGGCACCTCTCAAGCGGCACAACTCTATAGTCCTTCAGGACTGAAAGAGGCCTACTACTACTAATACGCCATTCATAAACATGTTGTATACAAACTGGAAATTCGTGTTTCTAGTTGTCTGTTATACCATTCACAAGGCTACTTTGCATAACGCTGTTTTATATTAATACAATATCGTGACGTACCTAAGCAATACGCTCAGGCGCTACACATTAAATATCAACCTAGACTTGACTGTTCTTGTTATTCGATTATAGGGTAAAACGAGAGAAACTATTACTCAACCACATGCTGCTGCAATATGTATACTATACATCACTGTAATATTCATATCTATAAAGGTATAACATTACATTCAAATATTAGAAGGAAACAAACTACATTTTGTGGTCATGAGATGAGAAACGAGGCATTGAAAATCACTGTGACGACAAGAAAGATCAGCAGTAGACGAGACATGGGCAGACCGAGAGAAATGAGGCTGCGTGGATTTAGACGGTAACATATGAGGGAAGGGTGAGGGTGGGGGTGATATCATCAGTTGAATTGATCGAAAATGCCAGGGACAGAGATCTTTGAACAGACATGAACGTCTACGTCAAATGACAGGGCACTTGATGATGATGACGTCTGTCATCACAACAGAATAGCATTGCAATGTTTACCTCGTTCGCTTGTTGCTATCTTCTGATGTAGTGTCTTCCACTTACTCATTTGCCTTCCATCTGTCTTGTTCGCTTGTTGCTATCTTCTGATGTAGTGTCTTCCACTTACTCATTTGCCTTCTTTCTGTTTCTCTATTGTAAACTAAAGTAACGGACCCTTTTCACTCCAGGAGGTTATTGGACTTATGGTGCAAGCCTTATAATTTCGGACTAGTCGGCACCCGGTGGGTGATGTGGGCAATATCACTCCGGTCGTATTTACTTCCCATGTAATTTCCTGATACCCATGTCAGCCGATGTGGACCTGGGACCCAGTTCGGCGGGGGGATAATATCCCATAGCGAGGGGATTCGAAAACGTGACTTTGTCACTAGCATTAGTCCTATTTTTACAAATGATACCATGTCTTTTTAAGTGTCCAATACATTCTTTTTGCCCAACATTGATATGTTTTTATTCTTAGCTGTTCTACAATTTCTGTATTTCTCATTTTATCTGTGCATCCAGACACACTCCAAAACACTGCTCGTATATATGAGGCTATCAAAGACACATTCAGCATCGTATTTACTTTTTATCAGTAGCAATCTTCCGGTAGCTATTCGCTCAAACAATTTTCCAATCTTTGCAGCGTCCGTTTGTCAGACGCCGAGGCAACTCAAGAGCGCTTATGACTGTTCTACAAGCTCGAAAATCCAGAATGACCGCCACATTTTGCTACATTTACGAAGATGGAAAGCAGTTTTCCCATGTTTGAGTAATTTAATAATCGCGTTCTGTACACAAATATTACGATTTTCCATCGGTATTTATGCGATGACATTTCTAACATTCCCAAGAAACACAAGATAAAACATCTAGATAGAATTATAAACCGGAATAAATGTGCATCTATAAACATATAAACATACAGGAGAAAATAAGGATAGGGATATAGAAAACAAATTACACTACATTAAGAAAGCTGATTAAAAAACTTATCTTGATGCTGTTATACATGGTGCGTTATGGTCCACTGCATATTCCTTTCATATTCTTCTGAAATATAACCATTTAAAGCTTGTGTGTCAAGTGGAACAACGCATTAAAAGGCATCGTTTTAAGTTATACGAAATAAATATCAAACGATTATCGAACAAATCATCATCGTGTGCCATGTGGAGCAACGCAAGCAATCGTGTTCTTTCCTGAACATGTCGTCTGTATTGTTTGACAAACTTGACCGCTGATATTCTTTCTTCCTTTCCACTCTACCAGTAAACTCAGCATTTTCTCTTCCTTGCTCTAATACCCTCGACCTTCCTGATTGTCACAACCGGATGTTCTCGTCTCACAGGTGACCAGAATGTCTGTTTGTATTGCTCCTACGGGGTAATCATGTATATTTGCAAACTGGTCTCTTTACTTGGATATTGTATTCTCAACCGTCCATTAGATTCTTGGGCATCCATTGGATTCTTTGCAAGTTAATGGGATTCTTAGCCGCCCATGAGATTTTTAGGCAACCATTGCATTCTTAACTGTGCATGGAATTCTTAAGCATTCATTGGAATATTACTCGTCAATGAAATTCGTTGCCCTCAATGGGATTCTTAGGAGTCCGTCCATTCGAGTATTACGCGTAAATGGAATTCTTGGCCGTTCAAGTGATTCTTAGGCGTCCACTTGAATATTACACGTTAATGTGTTCTTAACCGTCCGTGGGATTCTTAAGCGCCACTTGGACTAGCCGTCTATGAGATTCTCACATGTCCATGGGATTCTTATCATTCAAAGCAAACCACATCGCTGCCGTCTCCAGTCTCGTTCTGTATCGTGATGCAATGTCCATGTTTGACAGACACCAAGCAGCATATGTAGTATATACCATCCTAAAGCTCACTTTCTGATTTCCTCGGACAGAGATATTTTAGATATTTTATGTAGAATGATCTTATTATGGTGACATGCTGTCTTTGCTTGTAATGAATGAATCACCAAAACAAACACAAAATGAGAAATAGAAGGTAAGCTTTACTAGAACACGATTACAACTAAAGCCTTCGCCATAACAGCATACCAGAAAAATCAAAACACTAACCGGCACAACTACAGGAAAAGCACTATATAAGTATTAAAATATAAAAGTTACTACTCTGTATCCTTGTTGGTTGTGGGATGGACGCGTATTTCAATGGATCCGCGTGTATGATTCCAATAAAATGAATATTTAAAAAAATTGTGTTGCGTATCTGCTGTTGATGTACTAGGCTAGTGTTACGTTCACTAGTTTGCCATTGCTTTCTGAACTACCGGCCCCTATACCTTTCTCGAAAAAACCAGCACCGCCTTGTTTCGAACATGGGTATACGGGCTCACAAACCACGTTCGCAAGCCCTTAGCCACAGAGACCGACAAAATGAATATATTCAAGTGTATTTGCATGGAGTAGTCTGAATGCTTGTGTGCTACTTTTTTTCTATCTGCTTATGGGAATGTCCCGAATGCTGTGATGTCGGTTCCTAAATCAATCAATCAATCAATCAATCAATCAATCATATCTGCAGCTTTTCACTGACTTTAGATAAATGAATTGCTAAACTTGTTTCTGTGCTATCCCGTTTACTCTCACTGCACATTGACGTTGCTTTGTTTTCTTAGTCGTGTATGTAACTGTTATTTTTCTTTTAATTCCAGTCTTTTCACTTTCGCTAATGATGATTAGAAGCAATTCTTGCAGTTCATTTTCATTTCTTACTATGAGCATAGTGTTGTTATTATAAATATGCATAAACAGCAATGAATCAGTCATATATCTTCTAAAATGTGGAAAGTTTTTAAACTTCTGGAAACCTTATGCAGTCGACAGACCATAATATTCTTGTCTATTGCTTACCAGCTGTTAATCTGCGGTCGCGTGTCAGCAAAGTAAGGGCAATCCTGTACTGTATTCGATGTACAATACACCAGTAATCAAATATACTGAAGCTACCACCATTAGGTGTTTAAAAACCTTGTTGTACAGGTGAAACGACATGGTAGTAAATGTACGATTACCGGGGCGCTATCCGTTAGAAATGTATCAATTACTACGTTTGTTCTCTATTTTAGCCACAGTGTGACTCATCAGTTCACTTCATATAACATATAACTCTGCAATATGCACCTGATGAGATGCAGCAAAGTATGACAGCAAAACATTGTGCAATATATTGTTTATGGCTTCTCTGTTAACATTTCATAAACTGTCAGTTTGATAACAAAAACGGAACACTCAGCCTCTTTTAAAAACGCGAATTCTCGGCTTAGATGATTAAATTATGTTCAATGTTCATGTTCACTTAGACAACTGGTTGCTCTTGAACAAACACGTGAACACTGTGCTTCGATTCCTGTAGTCATTTCAAGCATACTGCAAGGGAAACACTACTCATCCAGAGATTATTATTGTGTTTTTGCTACCAGTCATCATGTCAATGTCTGTCCATATGCCAAATGGTATTCTTTTATTGTGTTTTAACAAACCCAATTATTATTTACGTTACGTTCTTTAGGATCATTAACTGCTAAGAATTATTAAGCAATTTTTCATGCAGACACGTGTAGGCGGGTAGAGAACCAGACAGACAGGGGGCCAGACAGATAGAATGACAGACAGACAATATGTAGGTAGGCAGACATGTACAGTAGTGATTGGTAGGTAGGTTAGTTTTGGTGAGCATGTAGTCAGGTAGTTAGGTAAGAAGGTTGATTAAATTAGTTCTATATCCTGTACAGGTCGTTGCAGTCAACTCTGCGTGTGTGCTTGTGTGTGTATGTATGTGTGTGTGTGTGTGTGTGTGTGTGTGTGTGTGTGTGTGTTTGCGTGTGTGTTTCTTTTATGTGATTTCTTGGCATGTTTACTTTCAGTAGTTTGCCATTGCTTTCTAAACGACCGGCACTTATACTTTTGTATGTGAACCAATGCATGGCGGTCTGCTGCCAAATCTCCAACAACTGTGTTTGGAACGCGGTATGCAGAATTACGAATTGCATTTGTAACACCTTCCCCACAGAGCGGTTGGAAGGTAGGCAGATCAGTTGAAAGGACCCATAACCACGCCGTGAGGTGTGTCGAGTATACGTGCTTGTCCTATAATATATAGCAGATCAGTTGACAGGACCCATAAACACGCCGTGAGGTGTGTCGAGTATACATGCTTGTCCTATAATATATAGCAGATCAGTTGACAGGACCCATAAACACGCCGTGAGGTGTGTCGAGTATACATGCTTGTCCTATAATATATAGCAGATCAGTTGACAGGACCCATAACCACGCTGTGAAGTGTGTCGAGTATACATGCTTGTCCTATAATATATAGCAGATCAGTTGACAGGACCCATAAACACGCCGTGAGGTGTGTCGAGTATACATGCTTGTCCTATAATATATAGCAGATCAGTTGACAGGACCCATAAACACGCCGTGAGGTGTGTCGAGTATACATGCTTGTCCTATAATATATAGCAGATCAGTTGACAGGACCCATAAACACGCCGTGAGGTGTGTCGAGTATACATGCTTGTCCTATAATATATAGCAGATCAGTTGACAGGACCCATAAACACGCCGTGAGGTGTGTCGAGTATACATGCTTGTCCTATAATATATAGCAGATCAGTTGAAAGGACCCATAAACACGCCGTGAGGTGTGTCGAGTATACATGCTTGTCCTATAATATATAGCAGATCAGTTGACAGGACCCATAAACACGCCGTGAGGTGTGTCGAGTATACATGCTTGTCCTATAATATATAGCAGATCAGTTGAAAGGACCCATAACCACGCCGTGAGGTGTGTGGAGTATACATGCTTGTCCTATAATATATAGCAGATCAGTTGACAGGACCCATAAACACGCCGTGAGGTGTGTCGAGTATACATGCTTGTCCTATAATATATAGCAGATCAGTTGAAAGGACCCATAAACACGCCGTGAGGTGTGTCGAGTATACATGCTTGTCCTATAATATATAGCAGATCAGTTGAAAGGACCCATAAACACGCCGTGAGGTGTGTCGAGTATACATGCTTGTCCTATAATATATAGCAGATCAGTTGAAAGGACCCATAACCACGCCGTGAGGTGTGTCGAGTATACATGCTTGTCCTATAATATATAGCAGATCAGTTGACAGGACCCATAAACACGCCGTGAGGTGTGTCGAGTATACATGCTTGTCCTATAATATATAGCAGATCAGTTGAAAGGACCCATAAACACGCCGTGAGGTGTGTCGAGTATACATGCTTGTCCTATAATATATAGCAGATCAGTTGACAGGACCCATAAACACGCCGTGAGGTGTGTCGAGTATACATGCTTGTCCTATAATATATAGCAGATCAGTTGAAAGGACCAATAACCACGCTGTGAAGTGTGTCGAGTATACATGCTTGTCCTATAATATATAGCAGATCAGTTGACAGGACCCATAAACACGCCGTGAGGTGTGTCGAGTATACATGCTTGTCCTATAATATATAGCAGATCAGTTGAAAGGACCCATAACCACGCCGTGAGGTGTGTCGAGTATACATGCTTGTCCTATAATATATAGCAGATCAGTTGACAGGACCCATAAACACGCCGTGAGGTGTGTCGAGTATACATGCTTGTCCTATAATATATAGCAGATCAGTTGACAGGACCCATAAACACGCCGTGAGGTGTGTCGAGTATACATGCTTGTCCTATAATATATAGCAGATCAGTTGACAGGACCCATAAACACGCCGTGAGGTGTGTCGAGTATACATGCTTGTCCTATAATATATAGCAGATCAGTTGACAGGACCCATAACCACGCCGTGAGGTGTGTCGAGTATACATGCTTGTCCTATAATATATAGCAGATCAGTTGACAGGACCCATAAACACGCCGTGAGGTGTGTCGAGTATACATGCTTGTCCTATAATATATAGCAGATCAGTTGAAAGGACCCATAAACACGCCGTGAGGTGTGTCGAGTATACGTGCTTGTCCTATAATATATAGCAGATCAGTTGAAAGGACCCATAAACACGCCGTGAGGTGTGTCGAGTATACGTGCTTGTCCTATAATATATAGTCCAATCGCACACGATGGATCATGTGGCCACTGTCACGTGGACCACCATCACTTGCCAAAGAAATTTTCTGATACTCATTATAGGCTAAATATTTGTTGTTTGCACTCGCTCGCTTTGAACTCAAGCGTAGTTATTCCATACACGTTACGTCTTTTAACACTGGACTGATTTTTACGTGTGGATAAGCTTGCACTCCTACCAGTTGAATGGGTGTGTAGGTGGATCGGGTGTAAAGGCAGGTGTGTTTAGGTGCGTGGATGGGTCCACTTATGTATGTATGTATAGATATATGGACAATCAAGTATGAATGGACGCATGATGTAATGCATGGTTCCAGTGGTTAAGTGAGTAAATGGAGATGTGAGTAGATAAAAATACTTTGTTTGTTTACTCTCTTCCTCGTTATTGGTCTGTGATTGTGTGTTTAGGTGATAGATATCAGGAATCTGCAAGGAAGAATGGATGAACGAAGGAATGTGTGGTTTCAGTGGCTAAGTGAGTAAACGGAGAAGTGAGTAGATACAATAACGTTATTTACCCTTTTACTTGCTCTTGATCTGAGATGTAGACAGAATTCAATAGCTTGTGAAACTGGCTATACTATAGAAGAACAGAAACAAGAATATGATAGTGGTTAAGTAGATGATTAAACACTGTGGCTTAGGGGTAGTGATCAAATTTCTCCAATATACCGAGTTGAGGGTTCATACAAGCCGCGTACGATTTGGAAGCAGATCGCCTAGCGTTTATTTGGATGGTATGAGTGTTTCTAGTTTAGAGAACAATGACAAACTACTGAACGACAAAAATGCCTAGTAAATCACAAACAGCCAAAAATGCTGGAGTTGACTGCGACGTCTTGAATATGATATAAACTAATTTTAATATAAATGTTGGTTTGGGCCTATTCATGTCTGAATTTCATAAACAATTGCCTTCATCAGAACGAATTAATAGATGACTAGTTCTAAATAATAATATATTGTAATAATTGGTAATAGAACACTATTGCAAACAAGGAATTGCTTCTAGAACAGTCCTTTCAAACTACCAGAATGCTAAATTTTAACATCTTAAATACGAACAAATACAGAAGAGCAACGATAAAAAGTAGGGTGACACTAATAATGCACACGACTTGTTCCAGAAGTGACACTGACAGGAACCCAATTCGTTGAGCGGGGTGGTCTGATCCAGCTGCACTGTAATGCCACGGGTGGACTGCAGATTGCGGAAGAAATTGACTGGTTTAAGGTCAGTGGTTGCTTGGTTGTCGTGACTCAAATACTTGTTCTGTCTTGATTTCAACAAAGTATCATGTTTATGTCAGTTTCTAAAGTGATCTCTAAAATAAACAAAGTTATCCACCGGCTGCAAAAACGGAAATGCCTGTCCAACTTACGCACACAGACAAACACACATGCACAGCCACTTACACACATTTACACATATACAAAGTGGTGAACTGGGTTTAAACGTGGCTGCCAGGAGACAAAGATACCAAAAGAACATTAGCATTTAAAACATATTGTCTAATGTTTAAGTGGGTCCACTTCATCAGAGTCCTACAGTGCCCACTTTCCATCGGGCGGGTTGACACCCTGGCTTTCTCATCACTTTAAATACACAATATACCCAACTCATCCCAAGACGTGTACCAGGGCCCTTTATTTTAACTAATTTTCTTGTCAAGTTAGCAGACTTCGACCCGATCTTAGGTCAAACGTTCGGATTCCCTGCCAGCCAGAGAAATTTTTGTTGGTGTGTTTTTCCTTGGTCAACCCAGCCCCCCCCCCCCCCCCCCCACCCCCTAAAATGGTATCAGGAAATGTTCTGGGAAGTAAATGCGTTCGATGTGTTATTGAAGCCATTCACATCCAGCGCCGATTGGTCTAAAATATAGGGCTAGCGCGATCTACCTAATACGCCACTTGGCATGAAAATATGTCATTTACATCCTGTACTTATCAATCTTGAGACGGCCTCATCTACCTCGATTGGAGGGCCCAGTTGACTCATGATGACGTAGTCCCCTTAAACATGGGGCAATATATTATATATTAAAATGTATCTACTTATAGTAGCTTTGTCTCATGGCAATAAGTATTTTTAGACCAAGTCAGAAACTGCCTACCTCCATCAGATTCACCAACGGATCGTGCAAACAGCAAGCATTCATACAAATTATGGTGACTAGTTCAACCTTTGTGTCTACTCTGATGATTTCCTGGCCGGAACTGATTAGGTTGTCTGGATAAATACATGCATGGCATTGCTGAAAATGATAGAACTGCCAATGATACTCTTAGTATGGCCTGACTGAATTCGTAGTGACAGTTTACCGTTAATACGCTATTTGCATCAGTGATCGGGGAAGTTGTGACTAATAGGTTACGGTTTCCGCCTCAGGCGCAGAGGCTATAGGTTTCGATTCCTGTATAGGGCTGGGAATTGTTCCAAGAACCACTGATTTCTAGTGATATTGCACGCGCCTCCTGTGTATTGAGATAGGATATCTAGTCTTCTCAGATAAGGACGAAAACCAGGAGGTCCCGTGTGCAATCTGTGCACGTTAAAAATCCCACTGCAGTTGATAATGGCAAAGAGTAGGCATGTAAGGTTGTTGCCCTGGCAAAATTCATAGGAAATAAAAACAACCCATGGGTAGAAAGATCCCGTTACCTTGGATGGAATTTGCCTAGGGAAAACAAACCTTAGACAAAGGCACGCAGAAAGCAATGGTAAACTACTGAAGCAACATTGTATAGTATTTCACAAACAGCCTATAAGTGATGTGGCTGACTGCAACATCTTATAAATGTCGTGCACTAACACTACTAGTCAAACTAACTATATACCTGCTTTGTTTATTTATTCGTTTGATCTTGTTGTGTGTGTGCGTGTGTTTTTGTTTTTTTTAAATTTATTTTGGGATATTTTACATTTACACAAGTACACTGCAGCCCACCCCACTTGGTTTAAATGTAAATGTGACGTAATTGATCCTTTACACGCCTTAAAGTACATTGGGTATATGGTGCTAGATTCATATGTATATAGACCCATCGACACTCCAGTGGTAATGGGATCAATATCCCACCGACCCCCTTGACTTCCCATAACAGTTCCTGGTACCCACTGTAGGCTGGGTCGACTTGTAGACCAGGTCATTTTCAAATACCGCCTCTATGGGAATTCGACCCCGCTACCAACGGGCAAGCGTGTAGCCATTACGTCACAGCGACCCCCTGGTGTAAGGGATTGTTATTCTACACACTTGTTAACTTTAACACACCCTGTCTCGTTATTTCTTTAACTCCTGAAATATGACTTTACAAGTTACAGTGTTCTGATATGGAAATAATAAAAATAGTCGTTTATAAGCTAATATATGTTTATATTTCTATACACAGGATGGAAATATTATATCGGGTTCCAAATACAAAGACTATGTGATATTCACTTACCGATCGTACGAGCAGGGAGCCTTGGTTAGCACGCTCCAAGTTGACAGGGCCAATGCCAACCATGCAGGGACCTATGTTTGTAGGTCGTCCTACAACAAACTTAAGGACATTGCTGTGCAGGTGCTGGTTGGTAAGTCATTGTCCGGGGTTGTTTTGTCTGTCGTGTTCGTTGTTACAGACTTTGATCGAAACGTGTGTATGTGTATGTGTGTAATTGTCTTTAGTCATTAGTTATGGTTCCAACATTACATCAAAGAGTCGTCCCATTATGTTCCGTTCCCGTGCCAGTGAATATCACATAAAATGTTCCTGACTGCCCACTTGTGAAAAGTGGAAAAGACAGGAGTCTCAACAAACAACGACCCGCTCAGGCACACTGCGCAAAATGCAACCGAGAGAACGTCGACACAAAAGTCCTCTACGAACAGTACAGTTCACCCCTGATGGAATTGGCAGTCACTTTCCCGACCAGATGTACACCCACAAAGTCTCGACGTTTCTAGATATTGCCGTTCCGTTTCTAGATGTTCATAGCCACCACGCCATTTTTCCTCCGAAATGTAGATCACGCAACCATACAACCCCGAACAGATGCAAAGAAACACCTCACTGTACATAATGCCGTCGCCAGAATGCCAACACAAGAGTCCTCCTCGAAAACACAGTTCATCATCGATGGAAACGGCAGTCACTAGCAAAACCAGCAGCCACACATTTCTGCATAAGGCAAGAAAACGCTCTCTTCTGCGACACACCAGCCGCCATATATTCAGATATTTCTGGATGTTGTCGTTTCGTTTCTAGATGTTATCTAGCCAGCTACGCCATTTTGAGCATATAGATCACACCACAACACCTCGGACAGATGTAAAAACCATTTCACTGTACCTTATGCCGTCTCCAGAATACCAAAACAACAGTCCTCCAAGAAAGCACTGTTCATCGTCAAAAGAAGCGGCAGTCAACCAGAAGACCAGCAGCCACACATTTCTGCATAAGGCACAAAAACCGGTCAATTCTGGGACATAGCCATCCGCCATTGCTCTGAACATGCAGATCACGCTCCACAACCTCGGGGAGATTGAAAAGCATTTCACACGAAATTCACTGCTCACAGCGTCGCGCCACGCACTCAACTCAGTAGCAGGGCGACGGAACCGTAAACTACCAGTCCAACATGAGGAAAATGCAAATGCAACGGTAGTCACGAGCATAAACATCCAGAGGCCTTAACCGTTTCATTGCCTATCCGCCATGCTGGAGACCGGAAGTCCGTAATTGTCTTTGTCCTGTTAAATAGACTTATTGAATGTTTATTTAGATTCCAGTATTGACCCGACGTACATTCCATCCCCCTTTTCTGTACAATTCTATGTTGTGACTTGTTTCAGGGATTCCAGAGACAAATACATTTACAATATACAGTATAATATTCGGTCTGCTGTATATTTTATAATCTGATGTATAATTTATCAGTAGCTCTGAAATTTATAATATAATCTGTAATTTATAGACAATTGTATAATCCATAGTCTACTGTATACTTGGTCATTAGTATGTTAAGTGTAATTTGAATACTGGACAATGGTATATAAGAATCGTAATACAAAATGAACCGTTTAAGAAATAATCCCGCGGTAGCGGGATTTAATTAGAGGAAAATCCCAAAAGCACCTCTATGGCAAACCTAGCTGAAGGGACCAAGTATCTGCCGGTGTAAGTGGCCACTTGTGTGCCGTCCTTTGCTTTTAGCTGGAAAGATAAGGGGGTTTCAAAGATAAGAGGATTTACTTCATTGCACCATTTTTATTCCATATATCCGCCTGCTGAAAGCGTCTCACAAAGCGCTAACTCAGTAGCTCCAGCGATGACCCCATGAGTCTGCGAGAAAATGCACTCGTGAATTATTCATCGTCAAAAGAAGCGGCAGTCAGCCAGAAGACCAGCAACCACACATTCCTGCATAAGGCACAAAAACCGGTCATTTCTGGGACATAGCCATCCGCCATTGCTCTGAACATGCTGATCACGCTCCAAACCCTCGGGGAGATTGAAAAGCATTTCATACTGCTCGTAGAAAAACTAAGAAGTATAAACGGACTGACCCAAACGGATATCGACCCTAAATAAAAACTACAAGGAAGCAACTAGAAACTTCTACAAAAAGATAAGTGCAAAGCGAACCTCGAATGCGAGGAGAACCCTTTGACCTAACTGAAATAATTAATAGCGAAAATGGAGAACCAATAAGTGAACAAAAACAAATCCTAATAAGGTGGAAGCAGTAATTGATTGATTGATTGATTGATTAATTAATTTAGGAACCGACATCACAGCATTCGGGGCATTCCCATAAGCGCCCCGTCCCCATCCTCAGCAGTCAACCTCAGAAGAGTTCCAACACTAATAGTCCCAATAGCAATCTGATTATATGTCCGTCTCGCCT
Source organism: Cepaea nemoralis (assembly GCA_014155875.1). NCBI lineage: Eukaryota > Metazoa > Mollusca > Gastropoda > Stylommatophora > Helicidae > Cepaea > Cepaea nemoralis. Next base: position 156,678 of record JACEFZ010019395.1, read on the forward strand.
TTCCTCTGAACTTCGATCGTCGGCCAGATCCCCTCGTCACCCCTCGCTGTCGCATTCTTGCCAAACCATGGTGATCCATTTGCTCCTCCGAGATGTACACGTGCTCCCACAAGGCCGCAACCACGTCTTCCTTGCCATGCATCAATACTCCACCAAGTTTTGCAGAGACAGCCAATCTGTCCGCCTGTTCATTCCCCAACACACCAGCATGCCCCGGAGAAAAGATCCAGACGAAGCAGTATTTCGAACAACTTCTCAACATTCCATCACAGGAATTCAAGAGACCTACACCGATGTCACCGGAGAAATAGAACCATACATACTAAAAGAAGAAATTATAGACGTCATCAGATTAGCCCCATTGAAAAATTCACCGGGACAGGATGAAATACCAAATGAACTTATTAAAGCAGCAAGAGAAGTAGGAACAGCTTGGCTACATAGACTATTCAACCATGTTTTGGTAGAACAACAGACACCACGAGACTGGGGAAACGCCAAAATTATCCCAAGTTGGAAAAACAAAGACAGCAAAAGAGACTGCACACAATACAGAGGCATTTCACTGTTGAGTCATACTGGGAAAATATTTTGCAAAATTCTTGAAAAAAAGATTACGAACTACGTTAGAACCCCAGCTAAGCGAAACACAACTTGGATTTAGGAAAAAAACAAAGGATGCACAGATGGCATTTTTGCTCTTAGACAACTTATAGAAAAATCAATCGAATTCAATGAAACTCTCTACTTAGCCTCTGTCTACCAAGAAAAGGCATTCGGTAGAGTAGATAGAAACAAGCTGTGGGAAATCCTTAAACAATATGGAGTGAGTACACATCTAACCAGCCTATGCAGAAGTTTATACAACAACAGTGAATGCATAGTGAGAGCAACTGGAGGACACTTAGAACCCTTCACCATAAGATCTGGAGTACGACAAGATTGTGTCCTGTCCCCTCTCTTGTTCATAACATATATAGACAACATATGTAAAGAAACCAGAGACAATAAGAATACCGCATGACGAGAACACAGAAGAAGAAGTATCTGCAAATCTAACCATTAGATAACTGCTGTTTGCAGACGACCAAGCAGTAATAGCAAAATCAGAAGCTGCATTACAATATCACATGAATTGTCTAAATGAAACGTGTAGGGAACATAACATGAAAATCAGCACACGCAAAACAGAAGTAATGACTATAACTAAAGAAGAACAAACAACAACAATTCACCTAAACGAACATCTCTTGAAACAAGTAAAGAGTTGCAAGTACCTAGGAAGTATAATATCATTAAATGGCAGATCAGAAGACGAGATCGAAAATAGGTGCAATAAGGCAAATCACCTCATTGGACAAAAGGCACCAACACTAAAGAAAAAACATGTATCAATAACTACTAAGAAAGCACTTTACTACACAATCTTCCTACCAACTCTATGCTACCAATGCCAAACCTGGACAATGACAGAAAAAGAGAAAAGAAAAATCACAACAACAGAAATGAGGTTCCTGAGAAGAATACTCAACGTATCGAGAAGAGATAAGATCAGAAATGAAGAAATCAGGACTAAAGAGAGGGGTTAAAGCAGCACTAGATTTTATTAGAAAGCAGCAAGTCAAATGGTTTGGCTATGCAAGTAGGTTACCAGTCAACAGCATACCACAACAAGCAATGATGTACAGACCAGATGGAAACAGAGGAAGAGGCCGACCACGTAAACGTTGGACGGAGAGAGTAGCAGAGTCCATGGGAATATCGATATATGAAGCCCATAATCGGGCACTCTCACGATGTTTATACTTCATCTCAACACCGCAAGGTACAAGAGGAACATGATGAGATGAGAGACTTTACGATTCTGTACGTCCCTCACGCTTCTGAAATTCATCTTATAACGTAAGTAAACCCGCAAATCACGTTTTATGTAGACGTCTAGACTTGTTTTAGTAGGCCTAAGAGCTATTTAAATTTAGCTTCCATTATTACGTATACTGTGTAGGGAGGGGGATTTTTAGGGAGGAAATATGAAAGGGGGGGGGGGGGGAATGACTTTCTGAAAATATTGTATATTGTGAAAAAGGGGGGGGGGGGGGGCCACGGGCCAAAATAGGTTGAGAACCACTGGTATAAGACGAGGCAGTTTTCTCAGCAAGTGACTGCATTTTATGCGTGTGTCTCCTATCCTCAGTTTGTTGGATCAGATTGCGCTCAAAGAGCACCAATCCCTTCCGTACATCTCTTTTCCAGAAACATTTGTCTGTTGCAACTCTGTACCACGTGTCTGGATCTATGCCAAGGGTTTTCATACCTTGATTACACACATCCTTATATCGCATTTGGGGTCTTCCGTTTGGCCTCCTCCTTGTGGCTAGTTCTCCGTTTAGGAGATCTTTGGGAATACGTTCATCCTCTATTCGAGATACGTGGCCAAAATACCGGAGGCGTCTCTGCTTGAGGAGAGAGTGCAGTGTGGTAATTTCCGCTCTATATATATACTGGTGATCGAGTGAAATGGCGAGTCATGACCGCCCACGCTTTCCGGCATGGCACATGATATATATATATATATATATATATATATATATATATATATATATATATATATATATATATATATATATATATATATATATATATATATATATATATATATTGTTCAGTTTTTACAGCATGTATTGGCTGTGTGCGGTCAACTAGACATTTTTAGTCCAGTAGCTTTCCATTTCTTGCTAAACGGCAGACGTGTCAAAACACAGAAATCAACGCAAAGCGGTCTGCTTCCAAAGAGGAAGAGGAAGATTCCAGATTTTGAACCCTCAGCTTGGTATGTCAACAAATTATGAAAATGCTCATCTGACTCTCCCCTATGCCACAGCCTAAGTTAAGAGGCTGTCCATGCAAGTGAAACTGGTCAGTCACTATTTTTATTGTTCCCTTGTCAAGTATAACACGAAGTTACTTGACCATCATAAAAGAGGGGTAACAAATAGTTAGCTGTTTCAAAACCTTGAAGTATTAAAATGAGGATTTAGAATCCAGTACAATGTGAGATAACAGTAATTACGTACGAAAGCGATGCTACAAAATCAAGTATTCCATTAAACCAACAAGTGTCAGGGAGCGAAATCTGTCACCGGATGAATGAAGCAACAGTTGTGTATGTGTACTGATCGCCGAATGGCTGAAATAATCAGCAGCTGTCCGGCTTTGTTTCAAGCAGAACGAGTGACAGTCAACAGCTGTTTGGCTTCAGGTCGACCGGATGGGTAGAAGGATCAACGGTAGTCCGGCTTTTAGATCGCTGGCGTGGGTGAAGAAATCAATAAACAGCCCAGCTTTATATCGATTGTACGGATGATGGTCAGTAGCAGAGTATCACATAATCCCATTCTGTACCAAACAACTTACCATAATAGTTACTCCATACGAGACATCCTATTTTAACTCCGTTTGTCCTTATTATCTCAAAGATGAGCTGTGACAATGATGTTTTAAAATACAGTCAGCCTATCAAAGAGAAGGACAGCTCAAATATCACCCCCGCCCCAAGTTCACGGTGCAGTTGAATTGGATGGCCATGGATTAAATGGTCGTTAACATGGGACATCAGGTTTGTAGGGGAAACACCGAGTGTGGGGAAACACCGGGCGTATGACGTTCTGGGCCCCTTCCGTAGCAGGCAGGCTCTAAACGGGTAACTGGTAATTTCCTGCATTATAATGAATACTTCAATGGAATCTATGCATGATAATCATAGCAGGAAATACGGAGTGCGTGCTCTATGCTCGATGTCAACACCAACAGCCAGGGAAGAGAGGGTGAAGAAAAGAAGACGGGGAAATGAAGACAGAAGGCGGTAGAGAAATAGAAGAACTTGGACCAGGAGAGTCAGCAGCAAAATGCAGTGCATTGGTCTCAATTCATGTAAGGGTAGGTTTTTATAATTGTCTTAGTGCCAGGCCGAGAGGACTGATACTGGATAGGTTGTTTTTTTTTTTTGAGCTCGCTCGCTTTGAACTCAAGTGTAATCCATACACACTACTTCTAGTAGTGCTGGACTAAATTTTGCGCGTGAATTAACTTTCTCTGTTAACAGTATCCCTCGTCATCAGGCGAACCCACTCCGACTTCATGGGTACTTGTAATTTACGTCCCCAAGTCAAGGACGATAGGTCAACATTTTAGTCCAATGTCCGGTGTAGAGTTGATCCCCTTACCTCGGCATTAGCATCCCCGGATGTTTAAGAACACGCGTTCTTATTCATTCGGCCATGCTGACCTAGGTTGATTTATAATTTTGATATCATCCTGCTTCGGGACTTGATATATTGATGAAATGATATTGGCAACTATCAGTTTCCTGGATATCTCAGCTACATTAACTCTACTAGTCATTGGAGACATGCGCAAGGTTTATTGGTGAAACAGGGTGCTAGGCATAGGGTGTTGGACATGAGCAAGTGGAATCATAAGCGACGGAAAGGTTAAGGACATACACGTATACAATGGCGGTCTCATTTAGAACATAATAAATGTATATGTAGCGGTAGATTCCGCTGCCACTAAGGAACACTGGAACTGGCTCAAAAGATGGAGGAAATTCCTAGTGGCAGACGTTTTATATGTTGGGATTTAAGACTCGGAACAGAGAATGGGATTATACAGGGGAAAGTTGATAGGGGAATGCCCTTACTGATGCCATTGCTGATGCCATTGCTGAGACTGAGTTGGCCTGCATTAATGGCGGGAGGCCAACTAAAATGGCAATGCGACCTGACGACATAGCTACTGCAATTGATATAGCTCGTATCACACTGTCAGAGATATCAAATACGAAACTGACCGTTTTAGTGGATCATGGAAGTGACCACCTGCCATGCTCAATATTGATTTCTAATTCTAGCCCGATCTAGGCTACTGGTGCACGCAAAACGCAAGTCTATCAAAAATAAACCGGCAATATATACCCCAAAGCACAAGAATAGTTGGCAAAGGTGGAAGGGATTGAAAGGGGGAAAGTAGAGGAGTTCAAGCTCCGTGCAGCAGAGGCCATAAAAGCTACTTGGGATAATTTCATGAATGAGTTTGGAGGGAATACAACACAGGGTGGAATATGGAAATTACACAGACTAATGCGTTGAAAAGAACATCCTACCAATATGAAAACAATCTAATGGGATAATGACACGCCTACAACAAAGAAAAATGAGATAGGGGAATCCTTCCTGGGGAGTTATACAACATAGACATGGCATACTGCTGGACACATCAGGAATGCAGTTAGAGGGAATCTAGCAGGTTTCATCAGGGTGAACAGACATGGGGATCTCATGCAGGTAAAATATATGAAATATATATCGAAAACAATAAAGGACACTGCACCAGGATCTGACCACGCCAGTCACGCCCATTTGAAGGGGTTGAGTGATGGAGATTTGGTGGAAATTGATACTTGTTTTCATCTAAGCATTTGGGCAGCATCAGTGCCCTAATAATGGGTGCACAGCTATTTAATCTTAATATTCAAGCCATATAAGGACCATTCAAAACTCAGTGACTATAGGAGTATCACCTTGCAGAAATACATTTGGCAAGGTGATGGGGAAGATAGGTGCTGATAATCTGAAGAAATTCTTGGAAAGTGATGAGCTTCTCCGAAGAGGACGGGAGAATTACCGATTACCGGCCAAGGGAATATACTGTCACAGGATCCCAAGAGATCCTATGACCTAATGCCGGATAGGTGACTATTTCCTAGTAATAGTTTAAAAGATAATTGTCCTAATTTATCAGTCACACTCTCAAACAAACGATTACACATTGTCAACACCTATGGAAATTTGATTAGAGAATTGTGGGAAAGAAAAATAGTTTGGACAAACACATACATCAAGATCAGAGTCATATAGACGAAATTAGACACAAATTCCCACTTTTTCATTGAATTAACAAATAAAGTATGTGGAATTTATAACAATACACTTTTAATAAAGATTAACTAGACTTGAGTGAGAATAACTTAAAATCCCAATGGAAACGATCTTTAAAAAGAAAATCTGTCTGATTTTGAACGTATGGTGTCTGGATGTGGGTGTCATCATGAGGACGTGAACCGAGTTGATAGTTGTAAGTGAATGTTTGCATTTGTTAGAACTCTGCAGTAACTGGAAAACAGAGTCACAGTGTAAGTCTCCACTCCCTTGATCTAACGATATACAGGTATACAGACGAATGTTGACGTTAAACTTCTAACAACACAGTCTTTAACACAGCATCTTCGTAGGAATTTTCTCAAGAGTCTTACAAGTCCTGCCTTCGGCTCGTATTAATAGTACACTTGTTGATCGATTTAACTGAGTTTGGATAATCGAGGTGCAGTAGACAAAAGAAGAACCAGGTGAGTATTTACAGCCATGCCAAGACTTACATCCACGCACCTCATTATCTACTATTATTCAACTCAAGGCCTCTTTGAGATAAAAAAAAATAACAGATCAACGGACGATCTACTACAACCTAGACCCCATTCCAGCTGACAAGAGATAGATTTCCGAGAATGATCCAAGAAAAAACACCATTGGCCTTCGATAGTAATCATAACTAGAATTGTAACAGTAATATTTATTCATCCTCTTCTCAGAACCAGTCCTCATAGTATGTTACACCCAAAATAAGGAAAATAGGTACCATCGTAACCCAAAAACAAAGTAGATAGAAAGCTCCGGCTTACGGCACACCACATGATAATGAATAGATGCATTTCACTAAACTCCCCGAGAACGGAGTCAAGTGATTTCTATTGCCCCGTAGAGTTAGATTTCAATTGAGTTCTTGCCATAATCTACCTCTTACCAACTTCTAGATCATGAGGAGCCCAAGAAAACTAATACACCAGAATACGTTTGTTATATCATATACTGTATTGATTTGTAAAATAATAACAAACAAATAACTTTGATGATATAAATTTCACATTTGTTTTTCCCCAACAGCCGACTCCAGCAATGTCAAAAGAGGTATGTCACCAGATTCAAGTCCAAATTCTTCACGTAAGTACCGACAGCTAGGAACGTTTCGTAAATATCGCATGCTGAACACTAGTTGTATATTCTAACTGAAAAGTATCCAATCTTTAAACAGCTAATTTGAAATATGACAACATAATGACAAGATAGACCTAAGATAAGTATCAGAAAGTATTTACTTTATGGAATAACAGCCTGAAGTGTAACAAATTGTTACGTAACATGTATAACTCTGGTGATCGAGTGAAATGGCGAATCATGACCGCCCACGCTTTCCGGCATGGCACATGATTGATTTATTGATTGATTGAACATGTATAACAGAACATTAGAAACGACTGGCCACCTATTCCTCGGTGCATCCCGGCCTGCAACATGTGATGACCCTATCAGTCAGGTTCCTGCTTCCGGTCGTTGTGTTTTATAACACAGTTAGTTTCCTATCATTTACAGGACATTGCAATCAACCCCAGCATTGTTTGGCTGTTTGTGATTTTTGGCAAGTTTACGTCCAGTAGTTTGCCATTGCTTTTTTGAACAACCGGAACACATACCATTATATGCTTGCTTGCTGTTTGTGTTCGTAGGCTTGAGCTCCAACGCGAAGTCCTGTATGTCGGATGAAGGCATCCTGTTGTCCAACATCAGTGTAATGTCATATAGGACCTGAGGTTTGCGTGAGTATCCGTTGTCCCATGTCTGGCTTATTGGTGTGCAGACTGGTGGTTCCTCGCCGTACAGGCAGACACTCTCCGACTTCGGAGGAATCGGCGATCCTACTGACTTTGGCCAGGACCCCAGATGGACCTGTTGCCCAGGACGCTCGACGAGGACGCGTCAATAGGTCTTGGCCAGTATATAACCCGGCCCTGGTGCCTTGGAAACACCTCTGCGTCCCATACCATTATATGACAATTAACGCAAAGAGGTCTGCTGCCAAATCGCCTGCAGCTGTGTTTAGTAAGAGGAACAGCGTCCGTAAACCGTTCGCCACAGAGCCGGTTATATAAAATATACCAGGGGGATTTAAATAGAACCATTAAATGTTGTTTTTTTTTCGTTTTGCGTGTGTGAATATATTCTGATTAAGTAAAGAACAAATGCATCATTGTTCTATGTATCACCATTACGTTCAATGCACAGTCCTACAGCGCCGATAAAGTGCGTGTATAACTGTAGAAAAACAAACGCTGGGGTCACTACTCGGTGTGCATGACCCGGTCGTAAACAGACGTCACGCCGTTTTGAAACTTCCTACTCCACCCATACACTTGCTGGACTGACATGCATGCATTACCATACTGGACCTTCATTCGCCGATGGAGTTTCTATAGGTTTCTTCTCCTTCTTCTGCGTTCATCCGAGGAGGGAGTGCGTTCAGCCTTCCTTGAGGACTCTTACTGTTGTCGTGCCGTCCACATCTAAGCTGGTCAAGCTAGAACGGTCGAAGACTTCACGGTTAGTCCTTAAGAGAAGGCAGGGACAGTCCATGGGTATTATCCGCCATACAAGGAGGGTTCCATAATTGCAGAGCCGACACATAGAGCTCTAGTACTGGGCTCACCCAAGGAACCGGCACGTCTTGCAAGTGGCTGTTTTAATTCCTCACTTCCATTTATTCCATTTTGTTCGCCACAGGCCGCTCCCCGCACAAACTAGGAACGGTCAGTCTGCAGACAATATTTACTCAGCGAGCTTTCGGTTCAAACATGTGCTAGACGCTGTGCCCCGAAGACAAAATAGTCAGAGCTGTTCCGGGCACGAAGGACATTCCACTATCACTCGGACGTTTTTGCATTGTGCCAATTTTATTTGCACCCTTAGGACGGCACATCTGACTTCTGCAGGCGTTTTTGTTCAGGTTAGCGTTCCTGGGGGTATTGAGGGGCATTTTATTGTTGTGTTGTCGTCCACATATCAGCTGGTCAAGTTAGAACAGCCAAAGACATCACGATCAACCATCAGGGAAGGCAGAGGTAGACCATGGGCATTCCCCGCCATCCAAGGAGGCTTTCATAATTGCAGAGCCGGCACATAACGTTCTGGTACTGGGCTCACCTAAGGAAACGCCACGTGCTGCGCGTGGCTGCTTTAATTCCTCACTTCCTTGTATTGGGTATTTCTTTCGCCACTGGCCGCTACCCACGCAAACCAGGAACGGTCACTCTGCAGACGACATCCACTTAGAAAGCTTTCGCTTCAGGTTTCCACGTAATGGATTCGCTAGCTAAGCGTTCCATTTCGTGTTAATGAGACGACATCCACTCGGCAAGCTTTCGCTTCGGACTTCCACGTAATGGATTCGCTAGCCAAGCGTTCCATTTCGTGTTGCTGAGACGACATCCACTCAGCAAGCTTTCGCTTGATTTTGAACTAATAAATGTGCTTTTTCCTCGAGGGTCCGAGATTGGTAAGCTTGTATGAGCTCTAGAATACCCACAGTTATCCAAGTAGGATCGTGTCATCTAAGGAACCTCGATTGATTTAATGAGCTATTCGCGGTTTCACCGCGAGACAGTGTGAACTTAGACAATGATGGCTAAATCTTTGAGACAAGCATATGAGTACTGGCATGATGAACCAGATATCTATGGGACAGACGGACTATTCACGCACACGCAGGTCAAGAATAGCAATCGCTCAGCACACTCCCTAGGTACCCGGTGATACATGCAAAACCCCTGGACGCCTACCGAAGAGCTTCCAAGCTACTCCGGCTGGACTGACCGAAAAGCTATGCCAGCTCACTCTGTGCAAGCCCACTACTCATTGAGAGAGAGAGAGAGAGAGAGAGAGAGAGAGAGAGAGAGAGAGAGAGAGAGAGAGAGAGAGAGAGAGAGAGAGCTTTTCAAGACTTTATCGAACGATCGTACACATTTGCTCTTTCTCCCGCTGTTACCACTACTTTGGCTTCACGATGTGATTACATTTTCGAAACGCCTGCCTCGCTAGCATGCTTCGGCTGGAAAGATCCCGACTAGGTGCACCCCACACAGCCATCAGAGACAACGAACGCTAGACGCGGGACTGATTTTGCGAACCAGACCAGGCCTCACTCTATAGGTTTTACCCTTTCACTGATTTTTTTTTTTTTAAACGGATAACAGAATGCTGCTCGTCTTTGGTGCATGTCAAATGTGGGGCGACAATTTTTAACCTCTTCTTATAACGTCATCGTGTTCGTCTGCACCGTGGTTTTACACTCTTAACATGCTTGACATCCTTAACAACATATTGACAGGTTACACAACAATGAGATGGTTATTGTAATTTCTGTCACACTTTTAAGAATTGTCATCTGAAGCCATCTCGTAATAACAGAGAAAGTAGCTTTACTCCAAACACTGCCGTGTGGCTGTACTGTGGTAAGTCTTCCCGTGCACTAGCTAACGGTGTAATGAGTTATATGTCCAAGTCCTTGTGTACCTCCCGTTTCCACACAGAGACATCTCTGGGAGCAATTTTCTGTACGGGGTGACCCCAGAGCCTTCTGCATTAAGAAACAAATCAGAGTTTTCGGTATACTTTTGTTGTTGTTTCAGATATAATTTTGTATATGTTTCACGTACACTTTTGTTGTTGTTTCAGGTATACTTATGTTGATGTTAGTAGTATATAGGATGGAAACGACTCGTTTTGAGGCATGAGGTATAGAGGTATAGAAGGAGGTGCGGGGTGTGCGGGGAGGTGCCGGAATAAAATAGTAAGCTCAAAGAAGGGGAGTGGGGGAACATAATTTATGCATAATCGATTGATGTGCGCCGGCTGTTACGTGTTCTTGTCGAACTTTACTTTTTAAATTTTAATTAACAGTGACCATACTGATCGATAATCACATCCCTTGTCTAAAACACGCTTCTAGTGGTTTCGGTGACAACCGTTTTATCTCCAGTAGGTTGGGTAATTTGACCAACCAGAAGAGACGAGTCCATCTCTTTATACAAGTATTATGTTATTATCCATTTTGACCACTTTGCACCGTTTCACAATAGTGGATCAGCAGTTTGACTGCTAGACATCTTTTGATGACCGTTAGCTATCTGTATAATAATGACACAAGCAACGATTGACTTGAAACAAGTTCATAGCGAGATGGTGAATATGGCGCTGACTATTATTAGTTCCTACAATTCCAAAAAGGCAAATAACTCGACGTTGTCTGGTTTAGTCGGTCAAATAGCCAAACAACAATCTGTGTTGTTCACGAGACTAGAAGACAGTATCAAGCCCGAACATGTTTTCCAAGTCTTTGTTTTAGTCAGTGATGAATTATTTGGTGATAACGTCATCAACTATGGGAGAATAATTATGCTGTTTACCGTTGGCATGAGTCTGGGTAAGCATCTGGTTGATAATTCTTATAACGCCGATGTGAATGTCCAAGACCTGGAAGAGGACTTCGCTAAATCTGTAGGCGAGTATATGGCTGATAAACTAAGTCCTTGGATACTTCAACAACAAGGTGGTTGGCGGAATTTCTATGCTTTGACTGCAAACAAAGAAATTGTTTAAAAACAGGCTTAAATCCCATTATTTCGTTATTCTTGTGAGTGTGAGAGCGCTTGATTGTGGATATATAATACCTATAGTACACCCCTTTGGGTAAATTGTGAGAGGGAGTCGACACGTTGTAATGGCAAGTGGTAAAATTGTGAGAGTCAGTGGGGAATTTGTGAGGTTAATTGGTCAATTTGATAAGTTGTGAAAGCAAATGGGGTAGTTGGTAGGGCAATTCGACAAGTTGTGAAAGCAAATTTCTTAGTTTGCTATAATTTTTTCTCCTTTTGGTTAATATTTCTTCATTTGGCTAGCGTATTTATTACTTTGGCCAACTTTTTTCTTACTTTACCACACATATTTCTTAGTTTGGTTGATATTTTATTCACTTTGATTAGTATCTTTTTTCAGTTTTGGTAATATATTTTATCTTACTTGGTCGACAAATTAACCTTTTTTATTTATTATTTATTTATTTTTTTTTATTTTTTATTTTTTTTTTGTAAATTTGGATGACATATTTATAAATTTGGTTGAAATATGTGTTTACTTGGCCAATATTTTTCCCATTTGGCTAACAAATTTTCCTATTTAGGTCGATATTTTTCTATCTTTGGTTAATAATTTCCTTCGTGTGGGTTAACAAAGTTTCCTAATTTTCATAAGGTTGGCAGAGCTTTTTATAAGTTTGGCCGATCTTTTTCACATTTGGGTAAGAAATTGTCCTACTTTTTATGGGGTTGGACGAGCAATTTATTTACTTGGTCAATAGTTTTCACCTTTGGCTAATAAAGTTTCCTATATTTTGTCAATTTGGATGCGCTATTTCTTTACATGGTCAATATTTTTTTCCCATTTGGTTAACAAGTGGTCCTACTTTTCATAAGTTTGGTGGAAATATTTCTGTATTTGGCCGACATTTTCCCCTTTTGGTTAACAAATGTTCCTACATTTTATAAGTTTGGCGGAGATTTTTATCAGTTTGGTCGACATCTATCTGTATTTACCCACCGCTTTTATGCTTTGAACCACGTATTTTCATATTTCGGTCGACAAGTTTCTTAATTTGACCAATATTTTCCCCTTTCAGCTAACACATTTTCCTACTTGTTATACGTTTGGACGTGCTATTAAGTTTGAGCGATATTTTTCCTATTTGGTTAATATGATTTCCTATTTGCTTAATATGTTTTACATTTGACTTACAATTTTCCTACTTTTAATAAGTTTGGTCGAGATTTTCCTATTTTGATTACCATTTTTAATTAGTTTAGTTATCATTTTCCTGTGTTTTTATAATGTAGATCGAAATATTTCTTATTTTGGTTAACAGTTTTGTCAGTTTGGCTAACAATTCTCCTACTTTTTATAAGTTCGGTCGAGATATTTATGTATTTGGCCACCATTTTTATTAGTTTGACTAGCCTTTTTTCCTACTGTTTATAAGTTTGATTGAGATATTTGTGTATCTGACCAATATTTTACCTATTTGGCTAACAAATTTTTCTACTTTTTATAAGGTTGGATGAGCTAATTATAAGTTTGGTCAGCCTTTTATTTGATTTGGCTAACATTTTTATCCTAGCCTTTATAAGATTGAGTGAAATATTTATATGTTTGTCCATCGTTCTGCCTATTGTATTACGTCGGTCGACATATTTCTTGATTTTACTAGTATATTTTCTTACTTGTTATAAGTTCAGATGAGATATTTCTGTATTTGGCCACCATTTTTATTAGTTTGAGTAGTATTTTTTCTTATTTTTTATAAGCTTGTTTGAAATTTTTTCTTTACTTGACCCATAGTTTTCCTCTTTGGTTAACACATTTTCCTATTTTGTCGATATATTTATAAGTTTGGTTGAAATATTTCTTGACTTTACCATCAACATGTAACACCCGCTCATCCCATGACACCCATTTGCACCTTCAACATTAAAAACCAACAAGGGAACGCAGTTATTATACACATAACTGTTTATTTTTCAGTATTTCCAGTAAATTTTACAAACATAAAAATAAACATAATATCAGTATAAAAATGGATGGTGTAATATGGGATGTTATACATAGTATGCTCATATACATACCGTGTACAATGGTGTCGAAAGTTGGTCATAAACTGGTGGTTATTTATTAAACGAGACAGAATTCTGGGCTATGATAGAGATAAAAACTTATAGCTGGAATCGTCTCTGTAGTGTATTTGGTATTTGGACGTTGTTGCCTAGCGTATGTAAGAATGTCGTGTTCGTGTACTGTTTTGATAAAATCGTCAAAGTTTTGTCTGTTTCGAATTAGTTGTGGAATTTCTAAGACAGAAGCGTTATTGGAAGATGCATGGTAGAACCGAAGAGCTTGTGTTTCGATGTGCCTAAGGACTACATGATAACTAAAGTTGATTTTGAATATGCTCTTTTGAGTGTTAAAGATCTTGTACAAGGTCTCTGTCCAGTCTTTAGGGTGCTGTGTCTGTAGACCAATAAAAAATGTATAGACAGACATATATGTGTTGATCTTGTTATGTGTCTTGATACTACTCCAGTTGTCGTTATATACTTGTCTGACATCATCTGGTAGCGTGTGTAGAGAACCCGCTTCATCCTCGGGTTGTGTGTTGGTAGCTGGATAGGCGTTTTCGTATTGTTTAGTGTTCTTCTTCTTCCTGCTTGTCACATCACTATTGGTAGCCGATGGTCTCTTACGCAATGTTGGTGAAACAGGTGTTGACGTTTCTGTTGGTTTTACTCTGGATGCTGCTCCTGGTGTTGTGTGTTCTTTTGTAATGTGACGTTGTAGATTGTCTTTCCTGTTAAAATGATGACCACAAGTTTGACACGAATACACTTGCTCCTTAGTACTGTGACTGGTCCGGATATGGCGAAGCAGACTACGCTTTTCAGTGAAACCTTTCCCACAAGTTGCACATAAGTGGTTCTCGGATGATTGACAAATAGACATCTTTTTAGGCACGTTCGCTAGCGAGTTGATAGTGAAATAATCAACACTCGACTTGAAACCTGTTCACACTGACCCTCTGAATATGACGTTGAATATAATTAGTTTACATCTTACACTAATGGTAGATAACTCGACGTTGACTAGTTTAGGATGCCAAATATCCAAACAACAAGATGTAATGTTCACTAGTTTAGTATGCGGTATCAAATCCTAACAAGTTGTACCAGTCTTTGTTTCAATCGGTGATGAAATCTTTGCAGATGCCGTTGTAAACTAAGGCATAGTAATGCTGTTGCTTACACTTGGGGTGGATAAGAAAGTGGTTGATAATTCTTACATGTCAGCTGTGAATAGCCAAAAACTGGGAGACATAGTCACTAAATCGGTATGTTCGTATATGGTTGATAGTCCGTGGATACTGAGACAAATAGGTGTCTGGCGCACTTTCTACACTTGAAGGCAAATAGCAGTTGAATAACCACAAAACTGAAGACTCGATCGTTTGTCGTTCTTGTGTAAAGCACAAAGTGAGTGAGAGATGATGAGTTGGTTATATATTACATAAAGTAAGCCCCGCCCACAGTATAGTTGCCAGCTAATCAGTGCTTGTCTAACATAAAATGAGGATCAATTCTAAGACCAACACCCTGATTGATTGTAAGCCACAAATCGGTTTGGTTACTTCACAAGTCAATCCGCCGCTGGAAGCCTCAAGCTGACTCATTTCAAAGAATGGCGGCCTGCACATAGTTTCACAGCAATATAGAACAGCTAGCGGTCATGTTGTTTAAGTGTTATGACATTTCGCCACCACCAGTGTCGATCTGCTTCGACCCCGACACCCACGACATCATAGAGGGACATCTTTACTTTTTTCTTTTCTTTTTTTCTTCAAGGATTTCCTTTAACGAGCTGAAACTGTATACTGCTAGTGTTCGGACGCACTTATCTACCCCTTTCACAACTCACCAACCCCTTAACAACGAATATCACTAAGTCGCCATCTTTACTTTTTTAAAGTTTTCCTTTATACTGTGTAATGATAGTACATAAACCACTACATGTCTCTACAGATCACTAATAACCGCTATAGGAAAACTGGCGCTATGGGCAGTACAGAGTAAATCACGGGTCAGGTAACCTCTCCCGCCTCGGTCGATTCAATCGAGCTCTCCTTTGTTAAAATATAATGGTAATATAATTAATAGTACCAACTGTCGCCAGTAATTCACAATACACATTATTTCTTTTACTATACACCTGCGGACAATATTGATATTTTGGTCACAGGTTATAAACCAACCTTAACAAAGATACGAAACACGTGACACCAATGTTACTTTAACAGATTCACCACATAGCGGGATTCGCTTCTCTGGCTCCTATGTTGGGTATAGTTATCAACCAGACGCGTTATTCGAACCGTCAATGACGTCACCTAGTTCCGTTACATACTCGCCAACTGCCACACTACGCCACCACACAGTAGGTTTCGAACCTGTCAAGCGCTATGGCGGCAACTAGACACCACTGTTATACATTTACGGCTTAGTATACACTTAAAAAGAGCCGCCTAGGGTGGATACCCTTATCGACACTTAGCGTGAATCGACTCTCAAACGATGCCTACGGCACCACCTAGCCCCGTTACACACTCGACCACTGCCACACTACCCCACCACACAGTAGGATCGACCCTGCCGCATGGTAGGGGACCCACTAGACACCCCAGTTACACATTGGTGATATCCTACTATGACTAACTACACACCCCCTATGACAACTAGGTACACCCATACAGTGGCTAAGTGGTAACCTTACCAACGAAAAAGCATTGAGATTCGAACTCGACGCCGCCAAATGAGAGGGTCTATGGTACCAACTTAACCCATTAGACACCCCAGTTACACATTGGCGATACCCCGACACACTCTACCGAATTGGTTATTGCACCATCTGCAATGCGACTGTGGTACTAACTAGCCCCGTGTCTCAATTCATTTATCATTGTTTACATATACCGATGATCTGATTAAAAACGCCACCTATCGCCGACAGGTGTAATTTACAAACCACATTATTTCTGGTACGGACAATATCGACTTTTTGCTGACAGATGTTCGCCGATCTTATCAAAGATACGAATACATCAACCCGTAACAGCTGGCGCACATCAATCGATTATGCATAAATTATGTTCCCCCACTCCCCTTCTTTGAGCTTACTATTTTATTCCGGCACCTCCCGCACCTCCTTCTATACCTCTATACCTCATGCCTCAAAACGAGTCGTTTCCATCCTATATACTACTGATGTTTCCTGTATACTTTTGTTGTTGTTTCAGGTATACTTTTGTTGATGTTTCATGTATACTTTTATAGTTGTTTCATGTCAGGTATACTTTTGTTATTGTTTCAGGTACACTGTTGTTGTTGTTGTTTCAGATATATTTTATTTGTTGTTTCTGATGCACTGTTGTTGTTGTTTCAAATATATTTTTGTTGTTGTTTCAGGTACAGTGTCATCCAACTTATCATCGTTACCACGGCCAGGATTTACCTTGCGCATTCTCCTGGGACTAACTGCTGTCGTTCACTTGACATTACAAACATGGCTTGTCCTTAACAGCAACGGATGATTCCTCATTTTCATCGAGCTGCATCTCAGGACGCCTCCTACAGAATTCGGAAACAAAAGCTGTTTATTTTCCTCCCTTATTATAGTTCTCCTGCGCAATGTGTCTGTATCTGAAATGTCATCTAGTCGTTGCTTTTCAGACAGTTAATGTTCATCTTATTTAGATTACAGCAAAGAATACCACGACAGCCAGCTTGAGAGTTGTTATGGTTCGAACTGATTCAGGATGCATATGGCTGTGATATCAGTGTCTGGTGTTAAGTCTTTACTTTGTTTGTGCCCCATCATAAACTGAAATGGCCGTTGGATTGAGCATTCAAAGACGCATTTTGCGACAACAAGTATGTAAGGAATTAACTGTACTCAAAACGTTGACAACGTGTAATGTGTGGTATTTTGTGAAACGGTATAATTAGAAACATTAGAGTTAAAAACTGGAACCTTTATGAATTACGAAGAATGTAGTAGAATATCAAGTATTATAAACTAACATGTGATATTTTCTAAAAAGCCCTAACCACGAAGGTAAAGCAGTCCCATAGACGTTATGGCTCACACGCCGACCCGGTTGCCGCGGCTTTCAATACGCACCTGGGTAGATTTATTTAAATTTTTAATAGACCCGACTCCCAGGACAGACCAGCCTAAAAATGGTATGAGGAAATATGACTTTGGAAGTAACTGTGGCTGGATGTGTTACTTACCACATCACCAACTAATGCAGATTGGACTATAAAATATGGGTACAGTACCATATAGCTGGCTCCCTGGCGAAGGGTTTAAGGACGTTGTTCATAATCCGGTATACCCACGTACGAAACACAGCTGCCCGAGATTCGGCACGGATCGCGTCGCGCTGGTTACTTACGAAGGTATGTGAGCGGGTCGTTCAGAAAGCAATGGCACACTACTGAACGTAAAACGTGCCAAGACATCAACAGCAGCTGAGAAATGCTGGTGTTGACTGCAATGTCCTGTAAAGGATATGCGGAAAAAAATAGTACCATATGCCCAATGCGACTAAGCCGTGTAAAGCGGTCAATGACCTGTACTTTATCTAGCAAGTATTGCCATCAGGCTTTTTCGAAAAAGGTATAGAAAGCAATGGCAAACTACTGAACATAAAATTTGCCGAGGAATCACGAACAGCGAAAATGCTAGGGTTGACTGATACGTCCTGTGAAGGACATGCAACTTAATTTATTGATTGCCATTGATGTGTGACGTTTTAGACCGTCAGAATTTATAAGCAGAGCTGACTAACCAGTTCCCTTCCTCGCTGCCTCTCCTGCCCAGAAAATCACATTATAAAGATATTAGTTAAAGGCAGGGACCTGTTAGAGAGGCACACGTCATGTTTGCATGAAATATTCCCTCTAAAACTCCGTCACCTGCCCTCGTCTGCTGCAAACTATGCTTTGCACTTAAATGATTGCACAACAACCATTCATTTGCCTGAAATTTGCCTGAACATGTTGTTTACACGTAGACAAATATGTTGTTCGAGTGTTCGAGCTCTTGACAAACATAAAGACGTCATCTTTACTGAAGAGGCAAAACTCTTACAGTCGACACAGAAATGCTGACATTCTCTTTCTTCTTTTAATTACGTTTCTGCTTTAGGGTGTTGCGATCAACCCCAGGTAAACGTTTAAGGCAGTTTTACGTTCAGTAGTTTGTCATTGCTTTCTGAACGAGAAGTCAACGTTTAAGTCCAACTGACGGTGTGGAGGTTTATCCGGCTATCCGGCCATCAGCGCACCAGAAGTTTAAAAGCTGGAGCGCTTGTATCTGTTCGGCCACGCCGACTGCTAATAATATTCTAAGTGACGATAATCACTGAGTTTAAGCTGACTGTAAACATTAAGGCTGGGTTGTTATGCTCAAATGTTTCAATTTACGCGTCCCTGGATCCGCATACAATATATTTATAATGTAATCTTTATTCACCAACATTATTCGATGATAACCGGTTAGTTTGATATCTGCGTAGATATGACCGGACTAGCACTCGTTGACTGTATTTCTGTTGTGACATGCATATATTTAAACGTGTTTTTTGCATTGACGATGTTAGCACTTCAGTTTTAAACCATTGCGTTTAAGAATACCCATATGGACGACAACCACTTTCAGATAAATATCCGAAATGTGATTGATTCAGTAATAGGAGTATGGATCTGAGGCTGTGATGGGCCCTAATTATAACTCATCTTTTGAGGTTGAACGGGTAGGTTAATGAAGAAAAGGAAGGAAGGGGCTTAAGAATGCATATACAGGAACAAGTTACGCTTAGCAGTTCTTGTTTTGTTTTCCTCATAACATGTTTGTGTATTATGTTCAAATTATTTAACTTGTATGATGAATGAAGCAAATGTAGTGTGTTGTAATTATTATGCTCTGGTAAATATTGCTGTAATTTATTCGTGATCATTTGTCAAAACAGAACAATTTATTACCGTGAATTAGTGCGTAATTAACAAAAAGTTGAAAAATTAACGTAGGACTGATTTCATTGACATGCTTGTTTTGGTTCGTGAATCCCTCTGAGATACATTCGTACATTTTACAAACTAGCACGCGGAGTGGTATTTGTAAAAGTGCTCCCTTATTTCAGATAATCATAACTCCACTTCGATTACGTCCATGGGTGTTACAGTGTCCGTTGTAATAAGTCCATCAAAGCAGAATAACGGACTGTGAAACTCCGGTGTTGATTGACAATCCTCGCGCTTTTGGTGTTCTGCTCTGTTTAGGCCACATTGATCTACAACGCGAACGCTTGTGTCCTAGCTATTGATGCAGATTCACACAGTTGAAAGTCTTCGTTTCTGCCGGATTCTCTAAGAGCCTTTATGTTTGAGCGTTTCATTGGTTGACGCGTCGTTATATGGTGCCACTGCTGGCCAGGCTACCCTCTCTTACATTGCCCATAACACCTAATTGTACTGGTTGGAACAATGAACTAACTGTACTAACTGTGGTTGTCTGTAGAGGTTCATACCAATTCTTGCATGCGAAACCAGATGCAGCTTTCCGAATCATGATCAGTGTATATAAAAAAGGGTGAAGTTTTGCGACTGGAGACAATGCAATATCATTGTGACTGCCAACGCTTCCTTTGCCATACTTGCGGTTGTAGGGAGAGCACTGCTGGCTTTCTTAACGATTCTACCACGTAAAAGTCATGAGAAGGCCCATGGGCACCTTTGATGCCGAACAAACGACCAGACTGAATACAGCGGAAGCACTGATCCACTGGCATAACAGTTGTTAAAATATCAAACAGCTGGTCAGTAATTATTCACCAAACACTATAATTAACTTTCAATTTTTTAAGAAACAACCCATTATTCTTCCATTATATCCCACTGAATCTCACGTATTTCTGTTTTAAATAAAGTAAGCTGTCATGTCTCAAGTAACTCATGACAAAATTATAACTTCATTGTTATGGAATTGTGAATAAGAAAAGCATTATATATATATATATATATATATATATATATATATATATATATATATATATATATATATATATATATATATACATATATAAAGTGGGGGAAATACTGGTCACCTATTGATCGCCTATCTCTTGGTGTATTTATGTTTATGAAATGTGATGGCACTATCTCAACATAGGTCCATAGAAGAAGACCGCTTCGGAACAAATGTGTAATAGCCATACCAGATAAAAACCTGATATTCTTCCACTACTGAAGATTAGTCTCCAGACCATTGTCTTGATATGTGAGTTCACTAACCACCTCTTTCAAACAACCTCACACTTTGTCTCATATAGCTAACAGAGTCAAACATCAGAGCCAAGTTTTGTTACGGCGCAGAACTTCGTGGCTCATAAAGTTGTTGAAAACTGGATCTCGATTGCTGGAAGATAAGAGGCACGATGTTGCCTGAGATAAGTTTAGCGTGTACTCACAAATTGTCGCTGTCTGTTAGTGGACTCCTGTGTAAGTGTTTCATAAACATCTTGGGAATTTAGACCCTTAGACTACTAGAAAAAAAAAACACCTTCGTTTCTGTTGAACCTTTGAAAACAACCGTTTTTATTTTTCCAAACCTTTTTATTAAACAGCTTTTCGTCTCTTTTCTTAACTCGTTTACACTGAAAAAGTACAATCGTAAAAGAGAAACTACGTACCAGTGACGTAATACACGTATAGACATAATCAAATATAATATATACAAAAATCAAAACCATTTTACACTTTAACTTTCTTCTTGAAATGTTTTCTAAACATTGATTGTGTTTTAAATATATTTTTCCTTGCCAACCGGCTTTCACGCTGTACTTGACATTTGGAATTTGTTTTTATTAACATTGAGCCAAATGAGTCCAGTATGTATATTTCTTGGATATTCATAGATGTGTTATTCATGTCTCAGCAATTCAATGAAAGCATTATCATAAAGATTAGATTTGATGAAATGTATCACTTTCCTTAATATCACTAATGTCCATGTAAATATTTGATGGATGACGTAACATTATTCCAAGATTGAACTTGTAAAAATAGTACACAGTAAAACTAATCAAAGTCATATATTGCTATACCTCACAATATCCACTGTATTTACAAAAGAGATGTATATTGTTCTCTCACAGCTTGCTACTTGATGATTCTATCGTAGCATCCTTTTAGCAAATATTGATTCTTGTTAGCGACAATTTCATCACACATTCTTAAGTTTCAAATGTCTACAGAATACCACATTTAACACATTTTTAAAAAGTCCACAGTGTAAATACAATCTTTATTCTAGTTATGTTTTGCCATCTCACTCGATCACCAGAGTCGTGGATCAGTTCCGTATTCCTGTCTAGACCATACCACGTGGTCAAGCCATCCAGATATTTAATTCTCAGTCTTCCCCTTGGTCTCTTCCCTTCGATCTTGCCAGTTGTCACCAGGTTCTCCAAGTCAGTTCTTCTCATAACATGCCCAAAAACATTTGACTGTCTACGTCTAATGACTCTAATCAGTTTACGATCTTCATTTGTTTCTTCAAGGACTTGTTCATTGGTTTTTCTGTCTGTCCATGGTATTCTTTGCATTTTCCTCAGAAACCACATTTCCACAGCCACCAAATGTTTTTTAGCTTGACTGCTCATTGTCCACGCTTCACATCCATACAGAAGTACAGGTTCTATGTAGCACTTCAACACTCTTTTTCTCGTTTTAATTGATATCATTTTATTGGTCAGTATGGTTTTCATCTTGCAAGAGGCTACCTCCTCAATGGCAATTCTTGGTTTAATCTCTTCAAGGCATCTCCCATCAGATGTTATGACAGTTCCTAGTTAACTGTACCGATTCACTTGCTTAAGAATATGCCCATTTACTCCTATATTACATTGTGGTATTTCCTTCTACCCAGTGACGACCATAATCTGTGTCTTCTTACTTTTGCATTGTACATATAAGAGGGAAAAACATCATAATCAAGTTTTATCGCCGCAATATAGGCCATCCATAATGATTCTTCGAACTCTCCTGGCGTCAGTC
The DNA here is from genome assembly GCA_014155875.1 of Cepaea nemoralis. Taxonomy (NCBI): domain Eukaryota; kingdom Metazoa; phylum Mollusca; class Gastropoda; order Stylommatophora; family Helicidae; genus Cepaea; species Cepaea nemoralis. The sequence continues at coordinate 179,335 of JACEFZ010019395.1, forward strand.
TTAAGAGTGTACTCATAAATACAGGTTTCTACAACTCTAAAACCAGCCTTTTTGCAACAAGCTGGCTTTATGTGGTAAGTTTAAGGTCATTATTTATCGTGATAGCTTGAAGCCCACTGCATCAGATCTAAGTATAACTAAAATACCCCCATATGCCAACACATAGATTAAGTGGTGGTGTAGTGGATAGTATCTCACTTTCTGACGCTGTGCTTAATTTGAATAACGAAGACACAAATCATAGATTGTACAATTTATTGCCTGGCATATTTCGCTGCATCTCGTCAGGTTAATGTTTCAAATCCACATTCAACGGATTTTAAAAATTCACCAGAGCTGTCAGGTAGACCCAGTCTAAAATGGAAACCACGGACATGTTCTGGCAAGTAATTATGAGAGATAATGATCATATCACCCACTGAGTGCCGACTGTTCTATAAAGATATGGGTATAGGCCAATCTGCCCAGTGCGCATCAAGGCGTGTAAACATGTAATTTTTTTTTCACTTTATAGAAATACTGCCCATATATTCGCAATCTTCCTCCAGAGCCTTCATAAGAACAATTGATTTATTTTGCAAATATGGCTTCGATTTTGCAATCTAAAAACAAGAAACGTTCTCAGTATTACGTGATATCTGCGAACACTTTCACAATGTTGTTACTCTAGGCTCCTACAATTACCACTCACCGTTCTACTAACTCTGTTTTTGTGGTTTGAGTGTGTGGGTGTTTGACTGTGTGTGTGTGTGTGTGGGGGGGGGGGGGTGTTTCACTGCGTGTGTGTGTGTGTGTGTGTGTGCGCGCGCGCCACATGCGCAAGCGTGCGCGTGATTTCTTTTAACGTGGTCAATGAATAACAAGCATACCACTATCATTTCAGTGGATTGATTTTCGATGAGGTTAGCTGGAGTTGAAAATGGCACAACTGTTTATTATCTTGGCCCCATAATCAGTACCAGTTGGGGGTGTTCACAGTAATTCAGACATGGCCAAAGAATTCTTACCCTTTGTTAGTGCATCTGTCTCGTGCATTTTCGTACCCACGGATGTCTTCGTTGTTCCTTTGTTCCGATCTTGTAGAATGTATTTTTCTTCTTCTTGGTAAGCAGTATCCTTAGAATGTTTATATAACATTTAAATTCAAAACACGCTATTTTGTGTTGTTTTGTTATCATGAAATGGTCAATGACTGGCATCCATATGTTGCCACATGAAAGATTCATGTTCTCACAAATGTTCTTTTAATGTGTTGCTGATGTAGTGCATTTGGCTCTTAATATTATTTAACCGCTGCATCTGATTATGGAGCCAAGATATTCAATGATTCCAACCTTTTTCATACCTTAATTGTTGAATGTGATTTTCTGTTGGCATGTAGTTTTTTTTGTTTTTTTTATTTATTTGACATTATTTCTGTATTATGTTAGTTCAGAAAAGATGTTAATCTTCACTGAATCTTTTAACATTCAAAATTAACTCTTCCAATCCCTTAGCACTATCTGAGAAGAGGATCGGGTCATTGACATACCAGAGTTCTTAAATTTGATTTTAGCAAATTATGAATAAGTCAAATTTTGTCACTAATCTTATCATTTTGAATTGTTTCCATTATTTTGTATGCATAGATGTTGAATATGTACAGGGAGATAACGCCACTCTGTCTTACTCCCCTTTGTAGGTCGCACCTCTACGATGTTTCACTGGCTACTCTGACAACAGCTTATTGTTCATTACGTAATAAGTGGATCAACTATGCTGGAAACCTCTTATCTTTAATGCTGCTCCACAATTTCGAATGTTGAATACAATCGAAGGTCTTACTGTAGTATATGAAAAACAGTATGAAGGTCTACAATATATCAGTATATCTCAAACATTATTCTCATGTTGTAGGTATGGTCTCCAGGCTTTAGTGGGAGAAATAAACAACGCCACCTGAACCAGAACCTTAAGATCAACAGGTGGTTGTTCTAGCAACAATTCTACCTCTACTGTCACTTGGGCCATTATGTCACCGGAATGATTATTTAAGGCACACCTTCATCACCAGGCCAGCCAGTATGGAGACTGGTGTTAATGTTGTCTGCTCATTTCCATCCACAGTCTCCTACTGTCCACCGCTGGGTGACGAGATTGGTGAGGACATTTTCAAGAGAAAATGAGTGATAGAAAGTGAAAGAGTGGTAGTTTAATAGGGTATGAGCATGGTTGTTTGGTCACTAATGTGACTATACTGTATAATCATAATGTATTTTATAGACTGATTATAAGGGAATTATAGTCTGTAAAGATACAAGGTGTAGATAAAGTCCTTGTATAGTTTTCAAAAGGTAATAACGCTAGATAGCTAAATGTTTCACCCTTATATAACACGTTAATATAACAGCTGAAAGCGAGAAACTTTGTAATAACCGCTCAGCCAAATGATGCTGTGAGTTTGTTTGTTTTTGAATGTAAATTTGCGTTCAATTATCGCACGAACACAACTGACTTAGTCTTTAATTTGTTTAATTAACCGGTTCATATAAATGAGCATGAGTCATATAGCTACAGGTATTGATGGGCATGCATAAAAATAGGAGTCTCTGTGGCGAAGTGGTCAAGCCGTTTGACTTGTGATCCGAAGGTTGTGGGTTCGATTCCGGGCCGCACCCTTCGGTTTACGAGTTAAATGTTTCGGAGACTCCTGTGGGTCGTCGCTAAAAGCTACGGAGTTCGTGCTTTGTGGGACGCTTTCCGCACTGCGGAAAGAGACCGAGCCATATGGGATAAAACCCGGTGCGATGAAGTCGACCCTGTCGACTTTTAAGCGACTTTTTATTCATAAAAATAAATAAAACCAAGTAGAGATGGCAGCACACACTAAACAAAAAATAACAACTGAAAGTTAGAATGTGACCACACAATAGACGTGGGAAAATAAGCAATTTTCTCGTCTTGTACTTACATGACGAAATAACACACGAAGGACCAGCTGATCAATAGCGCGACCCCAATCTTACTTCCCTTACATTTTAATTGTACACATGTCATGAGTCTAGGAAGGCAGGGAACCACTTGATCACACAAAATCCCACATCAAGGGGGATTTGAACCCAGTATTACGGGACAGACGGATGAATGCACTCAGAAATTCCTTCCTGAAGCTTCAAGGACACGATAATGCCATTATAATCCCAGAAAACAGATGCGAACGGATTCAGGTAACAACATTATGTTTTCTAAATTAAACACAAAATAATTATATAATGCTTTAAATGGTTAATATAAGAATGTATTTTCGCTGTTTGTCTCAATTTTCGTCCCTTGGTTGTTTTTACGGACAGCGCCGGCAATGACGCATATTGAAAGCATTAATGAGATAAAGCTTTATAATGTAGGACATGGAAACGAATTAAAATATTAAGTGTGTAAAATATTTTAGCTGTGAGTTCATTAGAAAAGGAGTTTCCCGGGAAGGTTAACCCTGTCAACAAATGTTTGAAGAAGTCGAATGTGTCGGTCGAAATGCGCAAATATCACAGCATTGCTGCAAACCGGCACAACGCAATTGCATCCAAGACAAATTTCGGAGGAACGAAGAAGAAGAGGAGAAGGGTGAGTTTCTCTTTTAACTCTTGCAGGACCACAAATTCAGCAGCAAGAATACCTGTGTTGAGAATAACTTCACTCGTCATGTTTGTCCTATGACAATGCAATGCGCACTTAAGAAAACAAGAGCTCATGAGTATGCTCTGGCTTGAACCTGTTCGACACGTGAGTGGGTGATTAATATAAGCTACAGCTGTTCAAACGCATCTCTGGTACCTTGAATGATATAATTTGTTTTGTTATCTTGCAGTTCACATTTCTGCAGATAGGAGTTTCTTGACAACAGAGGCAGATGAAATATATCAGACGATTGTGCTCTGTTGCGCTCAGTTAGCACGCACGGTTCTTACATCTTTTTTTTTAATGATTTCTGCAAACTTGTCTGCCTTTCGTTCACCTACTAATTCTTTGTTTCTTAGTCTGTATTCTGTTAGTCTGTCTTTCTATTTCCTTCTTTCTATCTCTTTCTTTACGAATATCGACCTTTCTTTTGTGGTATGCGTCAACAGTTTTATTATCTTAAATATAAATATGTTGTTAGGCATACACAGAGACTACTATAACATGTTATTAAATGTATAACATAAACAAACGTTATTGTGCAATTTCTTAATTTAAAGCTTACATTCGCAGTCACATAATTCAACCATTTCGCAGTAATATAACATCATTGTAATAGCGGTATCAAATTTTCACATTGACATCACAACTTATTCTTCCCCATAACTCCATTTACTTTGATGTCATATAGATAAATTCATTGTGAGAGTTTTTCGCTGTTTACTATCCTCAGCAATAATTGAAGGATTGTCCAGGTCTTTTTTATTATTATTATTATTATTATTATTATTATTATTCCCAGCCCAGGAACCCAGGAATTCTTCGTGAAACGATGAATACATTCACAATCTTTAAACGAAGAAAGCAATTATCATCATAATCTTTCACTTTTGCCGTCAAGCATCGTGGTGACACATAGTTAACTTTCCAGTCCTCGATGCGTGGAACTGGATAGTGGCATTCCGTAGGATTGCATAATGTCTTTGACGTTTCCAATCCATTTTCTTCTCGGGCGCTCTCTTGCATTAGATCTTCATTAGTGTAGCGCCAGTACTCGTAACTGATGCTGTTGCATTTTAACGAGATGACAGACCCATTTGATCTTTTGCCTTTCAGTGTTTGAGGCCAAAAGCTGTTGATTCCACTGCCAGTTTGATAACATCAATTCTCACTCAGACTTGGAAAGTTAAATTTCTAGTTCTTCTGATGCATCTCTTCTCTCAGGTAATGATTTTGCGTAAGTGCGATTTCGATGATGTCTAAATTTGACATTGGTAGCTTAAGTTTGCTATGAATATGCCACTTAATACCTATTATTTGGCGGACATGGGTATATATTTGCATTTTTATAGTATGTGTGATAGTGAATATACAAGCGAACTTGTGTTTTGATATCTGATTTCGATTTCTCTAACTATTCTGCCATCCTCTGTGATCATACTTCCTGGATATTCAAATTATTTAATATGCTTCAGAGAAATATTATGTATCTGTACTTCTAGTGAACCGGAAGGTCTGCTAACCCACATTACGTTGGTTTTGGTAGTATTTATATTCGCAGTGTATCTTCTGCATGTTGAACTAAGCTTTTTAGTATGATTTTGAAGTCTGCTTTCGCATATGTAACACAGGCATTGGTCGTCTACACATAATAGCCCATTTATTGCGGGTGGATCTGTTTGTTTGCCTAAAGTATAGAGTTAGAAATTTTCTAAATCAGTTCTTTCGCGGCTTGCTTCTTTGGATATTCTGTCTATGTAGATGTTAAATATCAGGGGAGAGAGCCCACATCCTTGTCTATATTATATTGACTGCTAACAAATCTGAAATCTGAAATACCTCCTTGTGTTCTAAATGCAGTTGGCTTGCATGTCATGTTTTCTAGAAATCATCATTCTTGCCCTCAGTCTTCACAAGAAGTCCATTATATATATATATATATATATATATATATATATATATATATATATATATATATATATATATATATATATATATATATATATATATATATATATCTTATCTTATCTGTCGAAAGCCATTTCCTGGTCTAAAAACGTAATGTTCTGCTGTTCACCACTATATTCAATGGCTTTCCCCTCCTCCCCCCTCCCCCGCCCCACATTTTTGCCTTAGTGAGAATAATGGATCTGTAATATGTGTCTATCTCCTTGCCCCAATAGTCTTGCGTACATTTTCCCCAATGTGATTCCAATGTGTATACTTCTTTATGTTTAGCACTCTCTCAAGATGCATTTCATTATACATATTGGTATCATTACTGTCTGTTTCCAATCGTCCGGGACTTTTCTTTCTTTCTTTCAAGGCTATAGTAAAAAGTATTTTTAGCCATTTGGTCCTTATTCTGGTGATTTGTTTTCAGGAATTTTCTGTATTCATTCATTCAGTACCATGCCCTTTGCAGAACCTCGTTCCCATAACAACCTTCCCGAAAATCTCTCGATCACAAGCAAGATGTCCCGCGTCCAACACACCCATCTGGAGATCATCCGTCACATCCTGCACCCATCTTCTCTTTGGCCTTCCTCTTCCTCTCTTCCCAGGCATATACCCCTCCATTATTGTTCTCTCTAAACTTTCATGACGTTTTAAGTGACCAAAATATTTCAATTTTCTTTGTTTTATCGTCTTTAATAACCAACCTTCTTCAATATTCAGCTTTTGAAGTATGGATGCATTTGTTCTTTTCTTTACCCAAGATATTCTTAGAACTCGTCTATAACATTTATATTCAAAGGGGTTTATGCGCTGTTCAGCTTGTTTAGTAAGTGTCCACGTCTCACAGGCCGTATGTTGCAATGGGAAAGATGCACGCTCTTAAACATCTAATTGTTCTGTATAACTGGTGTTATTTCTGCTGGTTCTCGTTTGGTTATCGTTGTGCACAGACTTTAGGTACAACATTTGGGTTTTCAATTTTATTTGTGGCTTAAAGTTGTTCTTGAAAGTATCCTACCCACCTTGCTAGTCTTTGGTGTGGATTGTTGTGGATTAAGTAAAGGTATAATCCTTTTGTTGTTTATTACGGTGGTCATGTATAGCATGCATCTCTGTTTCTCATAATCTTTGCTGCCAGATCTACAATATACGTTCAGAATAATACGAATAAGGCAAACCAACTCATTGGACGAATAGCACTAATACTAAAGAACAAACATGTATCAATAACTACTAAGAAAGCACTTTACAACACAATCTTCCTACCAACTCTATGTTACTAATGCTAAACCTGGACAATGACAGAAAAAGAGAAAAGAAAAATCACAACAACAGAAATGAGATTCCTGAGAAGAATAATCAATGTATCAAGAAGAGATAAGATCAGAAATGAAGAAATCAGGACTAAAGTGGGGGTTATAGCTGCACTAGATTTTGTTAGAAGGCAGCAAGTCAAATGGTTTGGCCATGCAAGTAGATTACCAACTAATAGTATACCACAACAAGCAATGATGTACAGTCCAGAAGGAAACGGATGAAGAGGCTAACCACGTAAACGATGGACGCAGAGAATAACAGAGTCCATGGGAATATCGATACACGAAGCCCATAAGAGGGTACTCTCCCGCTGTTTATACTTCACCTTGACACCGCAAGGTACAAGAGGAACATCATGAGATGAGAGATGAGAATCTTTGCTGCCGTAATCCCGTATATCCAGGCGAGGAACACAGCTGCGCGAGATTCGGCAGCCGATTGTGTTGTGTTGATTACTTCAGGGGTATGTGAGCCGGTCGCTCAGAAAGCAATGGCAAACTATTGAGCGTAATCTTGCCACGAACATCAACAGCAGCTGAAAATGCTGGTGTTGACTGTAACGTCCTGTAAGGGATATGCAACTTTAAAAACAATATCTTTGCTGAGACCTGCTATCGGTTTATCCTTTATACAGTAGGTGGCACAATTTATTTGCCTTGCATATTTCTCTGCATCTCGTCAGGTGCATACTTTTTTTTCGCTTATCCTTTACAGGACATCGCTGTCAACACCAGGATTTTACCGCTGTCGTAGATTTCTTGGCAAGATTACGCTTAGTAGTCTGCGAATTCCTTGGACTGCCAAAGTAACTAACAGCGAGTGCCTTAAAGAGGCTAACGAAACTAGAGCATTATATACAACAATAAGAAAGAGACAAACAGCTTTTTTGGTCATGTGATGAGAAGAGAGGCGATGGAGAACATCGTGACAACTGGACAGATCGAGGGGAAGGAAGGCAGAGGCAGACCACGAGAAATGATGCTGGATGGATTGCGATGGTGGCATGGAGGAAAATCAACGGTAGAGTTGATCCAGAAAACCAAAGACAGAACACCTATGCCAGTCGGCACAGCACTTGATGATGATGAGTTTGCCATTGCTTTCTGGGCGGCCGGCTCACTTATCCCGTAATTTACCAAAGCGGCGAGAACCGCTTCCAATTCTCGCGCGCTGCGCTACCCTCCGTGGATAAACGGAATTAAGGAGAAAGTCGTTTAACACCTAGGGACAGGTAGCCCGGCAGGTGCATACTGCAGAAGTATATATCATATAATATGAATAGATGAATTATATTTTTGGCTGAAATACTTAACATACAAAGCAGCTGATACCCTTGGAGTGTGGAGAATCTGTTATCAACACAATAGGTGCTAATTCACTATAAAGTCTTTCTGTCTGCATACAACTGGTTGCAAATTCCTAATTATTGAAGCTGCAACTTATATAGCAATCGTTTGTTATTCCTCAAATTCAATATACGAAACGACTTTGCCTTGTTATTTCTTGCACAATTTGCAATATCCGAGATCTCTGCATCAAATTGTTTCACTTGTTCCACAATTCCATGACGACCCGATACCCAAGGAAACAATAGGCCTACAGTTGATATAATTGGGAACCAAGTAGTACATTAACACAATTATTACACGTTGTCCGCTGCAAAGCTCGACGGGTGTCACCAGTAATAATGCCTTTCAAACTCTGTCTCGGAAAAGTAAGTGATGCTTTCAGTGTAGATTAGGGATCGATTTTGGTTCCCACTTGTGCGTCTCTTGGGTTGGCCAAGCCTTATGCAGTGAGTATCACAGATGTCTCTGGGAAAGCAAACGTGCTCAGTGTAGTACTGTGCATGCTTTACATGGGACTCATGCATAGGTGATGTAGTTAGTATTATGCCGACGGATAGATCTCTCATGAAATTTTCCTAAACCCATTTCATGAGGCTGGATGACACTAGATCTACGTGGTCACAAAAATAATACATTCTCGTCTCCAGCAGAATGTCAAACCAGAACCGCAAGACCAAATAGGGGGTGTTCTGGTAACAGCTCCTACCTCTGCTCCCACAAGGGTTATTATGTCACCGAAGTTGTTATTTCAGGTAAAAATGCATCCTCAGGTCAATGAGAATGGGGACTAGTTTTAAAGTTTTCTTTTCGTGTCCCATTCACTGTCTTCTATTGCTTATAGATTCCTTCAACTCATGTCGTCTGAGTCCCAACGTTTTTAATTGCTTGCGTTTTGTAGACGTTTCTTGTGCAATTTCTTTTACTCTAGGAAATTTGTGAAAGTCAAAAGAATTTAAATTTACCACAAAACTTAGAATATTCAATTCTAATATTAAGTCTATGATGATAAATAAACTGCAAACATTCATTAATTGGTGATTGCGCAAAACAGAAGGAATAAAATGGTTTGATAAAATCACCAATGTTTAACTCATGGAGAGATCTGGACAAATATCTATGAAACAAGGGACGATTAAAAGAGGTGGGCGCTGGATAAACCATACATTGAGAAAACCTGAGAATGGTATAACTAGAAAGGCCACAATTTGGAACCCACAGGGCAAAACAAATATAGGAAGACCGAAAAACTCTTGAAGAAGAGAAGAAGAATAAATAATTTACAATATGGGAAAGACATGGACAGAGCTACACGGGTTAGCAAAATGATAGTAGGACATGCATGAGGGGATAGAGGACAAAAGAAGTAGACGAAGGGTCTACTTTTTTAATACTTAAAAACATATTAAAAGTAACAGATCTCCAAGTCAAAGAATTCAGAACAAAGTTCAGTTCTATTTAAAACCACATAAAATAAATTAACGCATATTCACTTTTTATTATATTGGTATGGCAGACTACTTCAAACAGACAACTTTCTTGCTCGGCTGGTAGGTGGGTTTGGTCGTTGAACGGTTTTGTTGATGTGTTGACATTTCATTATTCGCCTTAAGAGTAAAAGACTGGTTACCAACCAGTACGTGCACTCAGGCTTTAAAATTGTGATGGTCGTATCACTTCACATACCAATATCAGGTTTGTGCAAAGGACTTGGTTTTGCTTGTTGTTACTCTAGCACCAGTACTATGTGTCGATATTGCCATCTATTCATTGTCGTTCATGTGATTCAATATACCATGTTGACTCAAAACAGCGATTGCACTCTCTGTTCTGGTCAGTACAGAGTCTAAATTAGCTGTATGTCCTTTACATGAGTGCTGTCAACCTCAGCATTTTAGCTGTTTGTGATTTGCTCGACAATTTTACTTTCAGCAGTTTGCCATTCCGTTCTAAACGACTGACGTTCATGCCATGGGTAAAAATCAACGTAAGTAGGTCTGCATCGAAATTGTTTCTTGCTGACTGCAAACGCTGTATGCGGATTGTTGCGTTCGCTACCCTTTAGCTGCAGACGTCGGCCAAGCCAGAGTACATAGATGAATCTAATTATCATTACAATGACGATAATTTACTCGCCGTATAGAGTTGACGGGGAACCAGTGTAGTAGTGTCTCGTACGCATGCCTATGTTTGCATCCCAATCGAGGCGAGGATTTCATTTAAATTTGGCTTGGAATTCCATGGTTGAATCAGCACACAATCTGTACTAGAAAATGGTGGTAAGTAAGGGCGGTAGGCCTGATATTTAACACATCACCCATCGAATGCCGATTGACCAATAGTCATATACCCACCCAGTGTGCCTCGTGGTGTGTCAAAGGGCCGCTTTTTTCCTATTTACAAAAATAATGAGTTCAGTGCGGACTTAATGAAGCTGCCATTTGCTAGGAATACTTGTAATTTTCTTTGCGTGGTGGGGGTGGGGAATGGATTGTGAGATAATATTGCCGTTGGACATTGATACCAACTAGAAAACGAAAGAGTATTTGTTATAACAGTATTCAGAACTAGGAGTAGAGGTTGTAAGGATTAGCCAGCTTGCATGCCAAAGAAGTACTCTGGGTTTAATCCCCAGCATTGGTAGGATGCGTTTGTCCTATCAGTATGGATTTTAGGTCGACCCAACCTCATACACGAGGATAAAAGGCATTTTCTAAATTGTCTGGAACTTTCTGGAAATAAAAGCCGACGAGGAGGAGAGCTGGTCACGACTATACCATATTTAAACGTTATACAGACATCGGGGTCCCTTAGATATCGTTAACTGATACCTGCACTAGTTAAACCCGTGCTGTTATCTTAAATGCCCACTAAAAGTAGTAGCATGTGTATGGACTAGTGTATGGACTAAGTTCAACGCGACCGAACGCCAACAATATCAAATCTTCAATAGTAAAGGCAATGCTGACCGTTTCTATCTCATTGTCGTATATAGGGGATGATGGGTAAAGGCAATGCTTACCATTTCTATCTCATTGTCGTATATAGGGGATGATGGGTTGTTTGGCTGGCTGGTTGATTGGTTGGTTAGTTGGTTGGTTGAATAGTTGGTTGTATGGATGGATAGATGGATTTATGATTGATGTGTATATAACTTATAGGGTGGAAGACTCTGTGGCGATGTGGTCAAGCCATCCGCCCCGCGCTCCGAAGGCTGGGGGTTCGATTCGGGGCTACGTCTTTCGGTTCACGGGTGCATTTTCTCGGAGACTCCTGGGGGTCGTCGCTGGAGCTACGGGTTCGTGGTTTGTGTGACGCTTTCTGCATGCTACCCTGAGGAAAGAGACCGAGCCATATGGGATCAAATCCGGTGCAATGAAGTCGAACCTTTTGACTTTTAAGATTATGTTTGTAAAGACTTATTAGGTGGTGGAGGACTGGGTGTTTGGTTGAGTGGTTGATTTGAGCTGGCTGCATATTCGTTGGTTTGTTGATGAATCCAGTAACATACCGTGAGCCTCAACTCTTAAGTCTGAGGCAATGTCGTTGAGTCTGCCTGGCCTACAAAAGAGCATGCATCCTTCAGGGTGAGGTTGGTGTTTTGTTGTTGTTGCCCCACTCGATAGGAAAGTACCATCTCCAGGGGGATGTCTCAGAGCTCCGCTTCACCTGTCCAAGCTCAGAAACCAGTTACATCAGCAAGGCCGGTAATGGAACTTCATATCTACATAGAGGTACATGGTGTTTGTAAAGTCTCACTACACTTTATATATAGAACAAATTTGAAAAAAAGAAAAGAAAAAAAAACATTCTGTCTTCCGTTGATAATACCATTCTGTTTGGAGTGCAAATAATTACTCCATTAGCTGTATATTACTTTACGATGGACTGTGGAGTACATTTTTTAATGACAGCATGTACTTCATTTTTCAAATGTGTTCTACATACAAAGTGTAGTGAGACTTTACAAACACTGTGTATATTAGAATGTAATCAGGTTGTGATTCGGCACAACACATGCCGACTGGCTATGATTAGTCCTCTCTTGGTAATGTTTCCTCTGAATTGTTTTGGTATTTATTTTTCAACATATCAGACCCCAATACTCAAAGGGAAGCATATTGGATATACTGTGGATATTGAACCCATAGTGTCTTTCGAAAGGGTATCTTGATGTACTTAGTATAAATCTGCCCTCTTATTTACCAAAACTTTACGGGTATTCACTTTATAAGGATGGGCCCACCCCCGAGACATGTCAGGATCACATGTTGCTAGATGCAGATTTGACCTTAGGATCCCAGTGGCCACAGACGTGTACCTGTACATGTCTGAAATGGCATGTGTTAATGTTTTTCTTAAATATGTGCAATTGTAACTGCTGTAATTCTAAACTAATAGTGATTGTAACTTGCTTCGCACCTTCACTTGTGATACATAGCTCTCCCATACATGTTCAGCTCATTACTATAGAAATTTGTAAAGGAGAACGTTTCCAATGTATTTGATTACTGCAGGCTTAATTGTTACCCTACCTCGATACATACTTTGATTGAATCTGTGTATCTACGATGAACCGTTCAAACGATATATGATGTAAAATAATTCAATCGTAACGATCATCATTTATTTGTCAGTATGTTTCTTGTTAAGACATTGAATTATTTGTATCTCAGTTGGCAACCAGCATTGATCAGTTTGTGTACATACAGCAGATGTATTAAACCATGATGTTTTACTGTGACTTGCTTGGTTTTGTTGTTTATGTCATGTGCGTCTTTATTTCCGGTGTCTGTGGCTAAGGGGTAGTGAGTTTGTTTCACAATCCTATATACCGACTTTGATTTTTGTTTCTTTTAGGCGATTTGCAAGCAGGTCGCTTTGTGTTGACTGTGAACAAGGTATGAGTGTTGGTCGTTCAGAAACCAATCACAAACTTCTGAAAGAAAACTGTCTATAAAATCGCAAACAGCCAAAAATCATGTTTGGGTTGATTGCGTGTCCTATAAAAGACGTGCAACAAACTGTAATGTTAACAGTAAGAAACCCATGTAAACCAAGACAAATGTATAGATATTTTCTTTAATCATCCTAATGTCATCGTCAGCACATGTCATGGTGATAGGCTTTGGCAGTCACGGCTCAAGGTATCACAAGAATCTCGAATACGTCTCTGTTCTGTTTCCTATGTCGGGTGACCAGGCCATCATGGAATTATCTCTCCTGTACCGTGCTGAATCATGACCTGGCTATATCTTAATATGCATTTTTCCGCAGATATGATCCTTCAATAGCGATCCTTCACACCACATCCTCTTTTTTCTGATCTTGGATAGGGACAAGAGAGCCCTGTAACATAATTCCCGTAACGATGGTACTTCGGTATCGGTCAGAAGAAATGTCTCTACACCAAATTCGCCCTCATAGATGGAAACTACTTTCAAGGCTTTGACAACATGAACGCCCACTGCACCGGATTTAGGAATTAAAACTCAGTCTTCCAGATGAATCACAAACAAATCAACCACCTCGGTTGTGATTATTTAGTTTGTGAATGTCCAATCAAATTATCAGCTTCGTTCTTAAAGTTATCTTTCTTCAGGAGATATCCAACAAATCTTGTCTGTCGACTTGTAATATTTATTTTTAACATGTGGATGTTGTCGGTTTTTCCAAGCAGTGTTTCAGTTATTTTCCAGTCCATTCATCCATCATGTGCCATGCCGGTAAGCGTGGGCGGTCATGTTCTGCCATCTCACTCGATCAACAGAGTCGTGGATCAGCTCCGTGTTTCTGTCTCGACCATGCCACAAGGCCAAGCCATCCAGATACTTGTTTCTAGGTCTTCCCCTTGGTCTGTTCCCCTCGATCTTACCAGTTGTCACCAAGTTCTCCAAATCATTTCTTCTCATAACATGCCCAAAAAATTGTGACTGTCTACGTCTAATGTCTCTGATCAGTTTACGATCTTCATTTGTTTCTTGAAGGACTTGTTCATTGGTCTTTCTGGCTGTCCATGGTATTCTTTGCATTTTCCTCAGAAACCACATTTCTACAGCCATCAGATGTTTTTCAGCCTGGCTGCTCATTGTCCAAGTTTCACATCCATATAAAAGTACAGGTTCTATGTAGCATCTCAACACTCTTTTTCTAGTTTCAATTGACATCTTTTTATTGGTCAGTATGTTTTTCATCTTGCTAAAGGCTACTTTTGCCATGGCGATCCTTGTTCTAATCTCTTCAAGGCATCTCCCATCAGATGTTATTACTGTTCCGAGATAATTGTACCTATTCACTTGTTGAAGAATATTCCCATTTACTTGTATATTACACTGTGGTATTTCGTTCTTCCTAGTGACGACCATAATCTGTGTCTTTTTACAATTTAATTCTAACCCTTGTTGTTCACTGTGTGTAACAACCGCATCTACTAAATTTTGCAGATCCTGTTCATTGTCTGCAATCAAGACTGTATCATCTGCATATCTAATGTTATTGATGCATCGTCCCTCAATGTTGATTCCTTCCATATTTTCAATATTTCTGAAAATATTTTCACTGTACAGGGAAAACAGATCTGGAGACATTACACATCCCTGTCTCACATCTCTCTTAATAGGCTGATATTGGCTTACTTCATTATCAACTCTTATGGCAGCTTGTTGTTTCCAATATATGTTTTTTACAAGTCTAAGGTCTTTCCCATCAATTTGTAGATCTTCAAGCATCCTTATCATGTTGACATGTCTCACTTTATCAAAAGCCTTTGTGTAGTCAATAAAGCAAAGGTGTAGATCTTTGTTTACTTCTATAGAACGTTCGATTACGGTTCTCAGTATATACACAGCATTTACTGTACCCTTGCCTTCCACAAACCCACATTGTTCTTCTCCTATTTCAGGTTGTATTTTCCTCCTAACTCTTTGCATGATAATTCTTAGCAAAATCTTTGTGATGTGACTCATTATACTAATTGTTCGATGTTGATCACATTCCAAGGCTCCTGATTTCTTTGGGATTGCAATAAATACAGAATTACATAACTCATGAGGTATATTTCCAGTATCATATATTGTATTAAGCAGACTGGTAACTTTATCTATTCCATATTCTTCTAAAGCATTAATCATTTCTGTTGTGACGCTGTCTGGACCGGGGGTCTTGCCATATTTCATATGATTAAGAGCATTCTGAACCTCCGTCTTCAAAATTGCTGGCCCTTCATTGTTATTTTGAACAATATATTGTTCGTCTATGTTATCGTCATAAAGGTTTTTCACGTAATCTGACCATACATGTAAAATCTGATCTTTTTCTATTACGACTCTTCCATCTTTTGTCTTTAGGCAGCCTGCTGATGTACGTGTTCTTTGATTAGTAATCTCCTGAATTCTTTTGTGCATTAGTTTCGCATTTTTACTGTTGTGTTGTTTTTCAATTTCTCTGCAATTTTTCTCAAGCCATGTTTCTTTAGCCTCCTTACATAAGGTTCTGACTTTTCTGTGAATTTCTTCATATTTGGCAGGATTATTTTTGTTCTGTCTTCTTGTTTCCATTAGTTGTAAAATTTCTTCAGTCATCCATGTCTTACGGCCCACTTTCTTTACTTTTGGAATAGTTTTTTCTGCTGCACAACTGATTGAATTCTTCAGCATTTCCCATTGATCATCTACATCTTGAAATAGGATCTCTAGATCAGACAATAAATCAAATTTGTTCTTTACTTCTATGTTAAAATTATCTTGTATTTCTTTGTCAGTTTTCAATTTGCACAAGTCATATTTAGGGTTTCCTGCTGTATACTTGACTTTCTTTAACTTTACCCTCAATGTGCCAGTAATTAATCTGTGATCACTGTAACAGTCTGCATTTGGAACTGTTTTTACAACTGTTAATGCATTTCGAAACCTTTTGCTTATCAGGATGTAATCTATCTGGTTTTTAATCCTGCTGTCTGGACTCCTCCATGTCCATAATCTTCTAGGATGTTGTTTAAACCAGGTGTTTCCTACAACCATTTCTTGTTCTTTTGCCCATTCTACAAGTCTGTAACCTCTTTCATTTCTCTCTCCCAAACCATGGTTGCCTACACTGCATCCATCGCTTTGCTTTCCTATTTTTGCGTTGAAATCACCCATTATGATATTTATTTCTGATTTTTTACAAAGCAGACTCCATGTCATTAAAAAATTTCTCTATACTTTCTTCACTGCTTTCACTTGTTGGGGCATATACTTGAATTACATTTATTTTAAAAGGTCTTCCGTTTAATTTTACTAATAGAACTCTGTCTGACACAGCCCAATATCCTTTGACAGAATTTGATGTTTGCTTATCTAATATAATGGCTACACCTCTTTGCTGTTCTTCTCCCCCCCCCCCCCCGAGTAAATAATCTTACAATCCTCTCCTGTCCTTATCCCTGCTCCTCTCCATCTCGTTTCCGATATTCCTAATATGTTAATCTTCTCTCTCTCTCCATTTCTTTTTTGATGTCCTCCAACTTTCCATCTGCATTCATTGTTCTAACGTTCCAAGTTCCTACTTTCAATGATATTAATCTTTTGCACCTAGTAGCCTGTTGACGGTCTGGAGTCACCTGGTGCGCATGACTATCCCTACCGGGCGAGGCTGCTCCTATGTAAAGAAGGTAGTTTGCCATTGCTTTCCTTCCCAGCAGTGACCATACTGGTCAGTGACCGTAGCCATTGTCTCTTCAAAAAAGGAGATCCTCTGCCTACCGTCGTGAAGGTGGAGACCATAACCTACAACTATCTGTCGGCTGCTCTCCATCTTCATCCACCACCTGCACCCATGGCTTCACGTAACCCTGATCGGGGGGCTAAACGGGTACTCCACCTTGCCCAAGGGTGTCCCGTAGGCTAGCGGAGGGAAGGAGGCGCCTTACTTCTCCTTTGATAGGGGATACCCAGTCACCTTGTTGTATTCTTTGCATTTGCTTCAGAAACATCATCTTTGCTGCTTCAAGATACCTACGTCTAAACAACATTGCAATGAATGGCAGAATCTCTCAGCTCCCCTCTAGAATGTGAGATGCAGGGGTGGGGAGGGGATGGGCGTAGCTAATTTCGGGAATCACTTGTATGCATGCAGATTCGATGTGGTGTTATCGTAGAATTAACAAGCACAAGGAGGACAGAAGAAACACAACAGATCATTTGTATCAGGTTTTAGATTGGGATCGGCGTCACTTGCCGTTATTATGGGTTCTATTGTAATGGTATTACGTCGCCCAAGCTAAAGTAATGGACGATACGACTGAAAAGTATTAAGATTCTTAGATTTCAGGACGTCTCCATTTCCGGACCCACGCCCTCTCCTTCAGGACGACTTCTGAGATTCTTGACAACTGACTCACTTCGGAGAGTCCTTCGATTTGGACAGGGGTTCAGAAAAACTTCCCACGCAGTCTCCACTTTGCTAGGGAATACTTGAAGATGGAAAACGGTCGTCAAGCTTTTGAGGACTCTCATGTCGATTACATCTTCAAAAATAAATAGGGATCCTCTAACAACAATAAAACAGGTGAACTTCCCCAGTTAGAGTACGAATACTCCACCTCCTGTATCACTTTTCTTTTAAACACTCCTGGATCTTTTAGCTCGTCTGGAACAGACCAATACCATAGGTATGTCCAACAAGACATCATCTCTGGTAGATTGGACCTGGTTGACCAAAGATGTAATTACCCAACAAAACACATCTTTGGTTTCGGCCCCGGTTCCAGGCCTTGTCTATAGATCAAATAGTCCAACAGACAATGATCACAAAACTAGGGAGCACTTCTGTGGATATTAAATATCATGTAGATGTGTAAGGATCTCACCGGCCAGCGAACTCTGTTAAGTCACGAAGGGTAAGTGTGTGTATAAGGCCAGCCCAGACTAGCGCATCTGTTACGATGAAAAGGGTAGGTGTGTGTATAAGGACACCCCAGACTAGCGCATCTGTTACGACGAAAGGGTAGGTGTGTGTATATGGACAGCCCAGACCAGCGCATTCTGTTATGCAGAAAAGAGCGTGTGTGTATATAAAGATAGCACAAACCATTTTATTATGTTAAGCCGCAAAGGGTAGGTGTGTGTATAAACACAGCTCAGTTTGCACCCCAGGTTATGTAGCAACGGGCATTCTTTATATAAATCCAGCACAAACCATCTTATTTTGCTAAGCTGCAAAGGGTACGTGCGCGTATAAAGACAACACATATTAGAGCACTTTATTAAGTAACAGACGGTATATGTGTGTGTGTGTGTGCTCGCGTATCAGCGCACTGTCTCTGCCCCGCCACATGATATTGACATGAGTACTGACTCTAGCTTTCTATGATGGGATTCCATCGAAAGCTCTGGATCTGAGGAGGTATATTTCAGGTGACTTTCATCGATCACACACTAACCTTTAGGATTCAACTAGATTCTATTCAGCCACACTCAGCCCAGAAAGGCCTATGCATTTTCTGTCCTGCTTGCATTCACACGGGTGAATCCTGAGGTCAAAACACCGCCGGTGTTGATTGCATAGTATGGTCCAAGAAAATAACCGAAAGATTGACTGCCCTTATATATTGATGGAATGGGTTGTTACCTTCAATAATATTCTGAACGCCCACTAGGTTCTGTTGTAGATCTTCGCCAGTTTTCAGAAACGAAGCGTTTATACAATTTTCTTGCCCCGTGGTTAGACCTCAGCTGTTTGATGTCTCCCGGTTCTGAGCTTAGACGTCAAGCTCGAATAAAATTATGAATTCGGATCAGAGACCCGCAAAAGAAAAGATTGACATGAAGAGTATTCACTCTTCCCAATTTTTTTTTTCAACATCAACGGATTCTGTGTAAGTTCTGATGGAACTTTCCGTGTAACAATCCCTCAGATGTTACCTATTTCATGGGAAACAAAAATTGTATCTTCCCCCAGAGAACGAGAGCCACTGGAAAAGAAAGTATGGCTTAAGTGCAACTCAGTGCACTCAATTTGGTTGTACAGAAATTATATAGAAAATACGAATTTTGCGTGATCCCTGGCGTGGAGCTGTCAGTGGGCTCGCGAATTTTAGGGTTGTTTTGAGCGGTCCGACACTTGCTTGAATTTTGTAACAGAATTAAACACACAGATAAAATATTTTAAAGATATACATAATCCAGTGTGTAGTGAGTGTCTTGGTCATTGCTTGTGAAAAGAAGACCTGCCAGAAAATGTCCTTGAATATAAAATCTTCGGCAAGTGAAAAGCGGTTGGGTAAAGATTACCTTCGTTTCTCAGGCCTACTAAAAATTGTCAGTGGAGAAACGTGCATAGTAAGAGGAATAGTAAAGGCCAGACGGACAAATAATCAAACCCGAACTGGAACCATCAGTACTGGAGCTCTTCGCTGATTGATAAGGATTAGGACTGAGCGAATATGAGAATGTCTTGATGATTCTTGACTTCACTCATCAGTAAGACGGATAGTACAAGTCAGACATCATTAACGCCTACACTCATCATCAGGTGCCATGCCAAAGTCGTGGGCCGTCATGATTCGTCATCTCACGCGGTCACCAGAGCCTTGCATCAGGTCTGTATTCTTGTCCTGACCATGCTATGCTGCCAAACCATAAATGCATTTATCCCTTGTCTTCATTGTGCTCTCTTCTTATCAAGCTTGCCAGTTGTCGCAACGTGTTAAAGTTCATTTCTCCTCATAAAATGTCCAAAACTTCTTGACATTCTACGTCTAATTCCTGCAATCAATGTCAGTTTTTCATTTTTCTATTGAAGCACTGTTGCGTTTGATATTCTGTCCGTCTCAAACATTACATGTCCACCACCAACAGATGATTTTCAGCGTGTCTGTTAATTGCCCATAGTTCACAAGCATACAACAATTTGCCTTTTCTTAGTGCAATTGACCACTTTTTTGGCAGTGTGTTTTCCACTTTGCAGAAGGCCACCTTCGCCATGACAATTCTAGATCTAGTCTCTGCAAGGCATATTCCATCTGATGTTACGAATGTTCCGAGAAAGGAATACCGATTCACATGTTTAAGACTATTTCCATTCACTTGGAATTTTACAATATTGTACTTCGTTTTTTGTTTTTTTTGGTTTTTTTTTTAGACGACCATGATCTCTATTTCCTTACAATTCACTTCCAAGGGATTTTTTTTTACGTGCGCAACAATACACACGGGCGTCCGATCTCACTACCCAGAGACCAGGGGAAATTTTATTACTAGAAGTCCACGAGAAAAAATCCCGGTCATCACCGGGGCTTGAACCCGTGACCTTCAGCACTCGAGGCGGACACCATACCTCGAGACCACTCAAATTGCTCTTGTTGTTGTTTGGTGATGTGGTTATTGTTGCTATTATTGGCTTCATTTTGTTTTGGTTGTTGTTGTTGTTGTTGTTGTTAGTGGTGTCGGTGTTATTTGTTGTTGTTTGAGTTGCTATTGATTTTTATTTTGCTCCTGTTGTTGTTGTTGTTTGTGTAGTGGCTGTGTTCATTACTGTTGCCTTTATTGCCGTCCAACACATGGTCTCCACCTTTTAAATCAGGCTTTGTACTATGAAGAAGTATAACTCCATCCTTGGTCTTAACCGGTCTCGGGATCAAAGCGAGAGGTAGCAGTTACGGGTTATAAGTCCTTGTCAATTGGCGTAGACATGGGGCGCCACGGGTTGCCTCTGACGGTAGGCGACATCTGCAGGTGTCACTGATCAGCTACCGCCCGTCTTAAGCTGGGCAGCCCCTCGCCAATTGGGTGCTAATCCGCCACAGCCTGCCTGCTTCAAATGGTGCTTGGAGCTAGGACAAAATCTGAACCGCAGGCTGTTAAACCAATGCACCAGGCACTAATAAAAATAAAGGATAGAAACCTCAAGCTACGGCTTGCAACCTGGAACATAATAACCATGTGTCCAGGATTTTCCACTGACCTGACGAATATTGACGATGTGAGAAAAACGGTTGTAATTGATTGTCAAAGACTGGAACATAAGGGCCGGAGGTCTGCCTCAAGATAGAACACCACCGGGAAGAGTGGTCAACCTCAAATAGAATAGAGGTGATACAGTGCCCCGATATAAGGGCAGAGTAGGTGATAGAATGGGGGACTATTAACTAGTTCTCTCATGAGACACGGAGACGTTGACCAGATAGTTAGCACTCTGGTCACGACAGAATCACGCCTACATAATAGCCACGATTGCCACTCAACAAGAGACAGCTAATGTAAGCGTGCCAGGTGTAACGGCACGCAAAAAGCCGAAGGACACTTCAAGGTCCTTCCGCGTGCTGTGTAGCCACGCGAGTAAGAAAGTCAGACTGGGGACTGACTTTGTAGCGAGCACCTCGTTTAGTGTTGATAGGAGTTTTGTGTAACCAAATAGATAGAGATAGCATTAGAGTTTAGGAAACTAGTGATAGGCAATTCTGTGGCTTTGTGTGTGGGTTGATAGCGACTGTTACGTACTTGTAAAGAGCCAACGGCAATAAAATGTACCATGTATTTCCTCTCACACGACTTGCAAGTTTCTTGTGTGGTGTGGGAGAAGTAATCTGATGATGCCTTACACATAGGTTGTTGACAGGCAAAGATTAATGTGGTGTCAGAAGTGTGGCTTGGACGAAAGAGCCAAGCTAATACACTCATCCACGGCTCTAGACTAAGGTTAGAAATAGTGAAGTAGTGAATTTAATTTGTGTCAGTGACGATGACGTGTGCAGAACTAGGACAAGTTGCTAACTAAACTGTGCCTATCGCGACGAAATAACGCTTAGTTGTGTTTAGTAAAATATTATATACTTAAATCATGTGAGTAAAATATTATATACTTAAATCATGTGTTCTTCAAAGTTGTAAGTATTGATATTATTATTTTCTGTTATTTATTCATGTAATTATTTATTTATTTATGAATAACTATCAAAAAATGATTCGTGGCGGAGCGATACACAGCCAGCAACATTATCGATTTTTGCAAGTTAAAAATAGCGCTGCGCCTCTGACGTGTTACGATTGACAACCAGTTGTTCTACGCCATTGGCAGTCAGCATCTGAATGTTTACAAATCGTTAAGCTGCTGCCCGCCTGAATCAGTGCTTTATATTATCCATTATTTGTTTATTTGAGTTAGTAATTAAATATATTTGTTTATTTAAACAATATTAATATATTTTTATTTATTTCAAAGCAGTTATTGAATTTTTTTTCGTACTTTTTCTTGTGTTTACCGTCACGATGGCACTACTTTTTGGCCATGCAAATTAGACTTGGTCTGCACAACACTTGCATAGATTAAACTAGGTTAGTGACGAAAGGCATAAAAAGTTAGAACGAAGACAGGACATTGACAATTTAATATTAAGTAAACTGTATTCTGTTTTGTTCGTGGGCATGTCATTGTGATTGTATCCAATTGTCGAATAATATGTCATTTACTATGTGTTAATTGTTGCTGCTCTGTAAACTAGGGTGAACAACATCTGATTAGAAGATTCGTGCGTGTGCCGAAGTGTCAAACAGGTGACCTAATTAGAAAACTCGTGTCGGTGCCAAGGTGGCAAAGAAAGTGACCCGTGTTACCGGAGTGTGTTCCTCATTCTCGGGAACATTAAGTTGAGTATACTCAATATATTTGGCATGCAATGTGATTAATAGTGCATCTCTTTTTCAGCTTGTGATACATTAGCATACTTTTGTGCTCTGTTGTTTCAGGATTAAATTTTTCAGGTTATATACAAAGAGTACAATTTGCAGTGCTCATACATTAAGTAACATAACATATCAAAGAAAAATAAGTGATTTAAAAGTTCAGAGTAGGTCAACGCTAGCTAATTACCTAACATCATGGCTACTTTAGCTGATTTCGTAAAAGCAGGCAAAGAAATGCAATACACAGGTAAAGAGCTAGAAGAATATGCTGATAAGAAATTTAAAGAAGCAAAGGATGCAGAAAGAGATGAACGCGCACGAGAAAGACAACACCTAAAGGAGATTGCAGAACTAGCTGAGATGACAAAACAAAAACAGCTAGAAGATGACAAGCAGATTAAACAACAACAGTTAGAACATGATAAGGAAATGAAACAAAAGGAACTAGAATTAAAACAGAAGCAATTAGATCAGGAGAAAGAATTAAAACAAAAAGAATTAGATCTAAAGCAAAAAGAGATAGATGAAATGGCAAGAGTTAAAGAAAAACAATTACAAGTAGAATCAGAGACACAGTTAAAGATGAAAGGTATGGATGTAGACTCACACGCAGAAATCTCTGCCACTAAACTAAAAAGTCAACAAGAGGAAAATAAGTTCAACAAATACAAAAATATTATCAAACCATATTGTAATGAAGATTCCATATCAGCCTGGACAGAAAATGTCGAGTATCAGTTTAAATATCACCAAGTTCCAATAGACATGCGGGCTATGATTTATATGAAGAACCTGAGTGGTGAGCCCCTTAAAGTGATAGAATCAATACCAACAGATCTTAGATTTAACTATCAGTACATCCATGATAGGATAATGCAACACTTTTTACTTGATGCCCCTGGGTATCAGGTTCAGTTCTCAAATTTAAAACGTAAACCTAGTGAGACTTTCATTGATTACGTCTCAAACGTTCAGAGTGTACTAAATAGGTGGCTTAAAGCAGCTAACATAGGAAAAGACTTTGATAGACTTAAAAATTTAATAGCCATAGATAAAGTCATATCCACTATACCATCTCCTTTTGCTAAATTTTTGCAACAGTCAGACATTGAGAACATAGAGCAGTTCGAATAGAAAGGCTCTGCATATTTTTCTTCTAACAGAGAGATTTTCAAGACCTCAAATGACTCTGAAGTAATTTCTTTTGTGAAAGACCAAACTAAAAATTATCAGAGTAAGAGAAAACCCTTTCAGAAAATCGACAAGAACGATAGGAAAGTGTCAAAATGTATTTACTGTCAACTTTTGCATGACACTTATTCTATGTGTGACAAATCGCCAAACTACCCGGCGCATCTAGAAAATGTTATTAAGAAGCAACAAAACAAAAGATCTGCATACAGGCGTGCAATCAAATGCTTCTTTTGTTCCAGCTACGGCCATTATTCAAATAAGTGCCTGGGCCGCCAACGTATGAAAGCCAACAGTGCTATTTTGATTGATACATCTTCTGATAGTGGTAGTGAGACTGAGTGTGAAGTTGAAAATGTATTACTTTTTAAGCAATCTGACGATGTGTGTTGTGTGAACGATGTATTAAGCTTTGACAATTGTGATCAATGTCACCAATTTCATGGAGACGGAAAATTAGAATGTGGGCATTTTGTAACATCCTCCGTAGAGAATGCAAATGCAGTTATAGCCTCCAGAGGCAATCTATTGTTTCACTCTGCAATGATCAATGATAAGCCATGCCGATGTTTGCTTGACAGTGGGAGCTCTATTATTGGTGTGAAAAAGGAACTTGTTAATCCAAAGGATTATACTGGTGACTCTGTAAAATGCCGGACTTTTTCTGGTAATATAGAAACCTATCCTCTGGCAAGAGCCCATATAAACACCCCGTTCCTTTCTGGTACCTTTACTTGTGCAATACTAGACAACCCTTGTGCTGACTTAATTCTTGGGTGTCTACCCCAGCTAAGGCACTGTACAGATGAAGAAATATCTGTCTGGGAGGAGAAGAATGGTTTCACTCCAGTGAACAGTGCAGATATCCTCGGACATCACAGTCCTAACAAAGGTGCTAGACCCATAACACTTGAAACTGGTCAATACGTAATGGTGCTACTACCAGACAAGCATAATAAAATGTTAACTTCATGGCAAGGGCCTTTCAAGGTGATACAACAACTTTCAGATGTTGACTATGAAATATCAATAAACGGACACTTAAAGATTTTCCATGTCAACATGCTGAAACCTTACTTTTCACGACAAGAGACAGATGTAGAGACAGACGAACACAGTGCACCCACATCTAGTGATCAGACGACAGACGTACACAACGCAACTACACTTGTTAGCGAGACTGGCAAATTCGACGATATCCATACACCTAGTGAGCTTACAGAATACGCACTTAGCACCACCACCGTACTGAATCAGGTAGACGACGACGGAATGGAACTACCTGTTCCCATTGTAGACAAGACTGCGACAATGGATAGCATACAGATAGAACAGGGACTACCAGACAGTCAACGACGACAATTAGTACAATTAGTGACAGAGTACAAAGACATATTTTCTGACATTCCAGGTAGGACGGACAGAATCGAGCACTCCATTCTTCTTTCGGACTCTAAGCCTATTAAATGCAGGCCGTACTCTATCCCACTCAGCTATAGAGAAAGTCTAAATAAGGAAATTCTTAATTTAGAAGCTAGTGGGATCATCCAGAAATCTACATCTGAGTACTCGTTTCCAATCGTTCTAGTTAAGAAAAAAAGACTCCACAATTCGTCTGTGTGTGGACTATCGAAAGCTCAACAACGTCACTAAGATCGACGCAGAACCAATTCCTTCCTGCGAGGATCTTATCCTTGACATGTCCACCTCCAAAATCTTTTCTAAATTAGATCTTACTAAGGGATATTGGCAGGTCCCTATGCAGACTCAATCCATTCATCTTACTGCTTTTTCAAAGCCTGTAGGACTTTACGAGTGGCGTTTTCTTCCTTTCGGACTTCGAAATGCTCCTGCCACTTTCGTACGCTTAACTAGAGATCTACTGCATGGAGTGACGAATACAGTGACTTGTATAGATGATATATGTGTCCATACTGATGACTGGACAACACACTTACTGAAACTGAGACATGTCTTTGATAGGTTGCGACTCTTCGGTCTCAATGTCAAACCGAGCAAAGTTGAATTGGGCCTAAAAGAAATTGACTTTTTGGGTCATGTCATTTCACAAGGTCAACTTAAGACTGACAATAGAATTATTACAAAAATTATGAACCTGACCATGCCTACCACAAAGAAGCAGGTCAGAAGCCTTTTGGGGTTAGTAAATTACTATAGCAAATTCATACCAAATTTAGCGGAAATTACAAGTGTATTTTCCAATGTTTTAAAAGCATCTGTAAAATTAGATGTCAAAGATGCATTATTAATTTCTGCATTGTCAAAATTGAAAATCCTGTTTAGTAATGTACCAATCCTCCGCTTGCCTAATCCTAGGCTCGTTTATTATCTTAGGACAGATGCCAGCAGAATCTCCATCGCTGCAGTACTAGGCCAATTTTATGATGGCATCTTCCACCCGATTTGCTACGTGAGCCGTAAGATCACACCTGCTGAGTCCAGATATTCCATATCAGAGTTGGAAGCCCTAAGCGTCATCTATGCGGTGAGGAAGCTCCATCGATTTCTGGCGGGTGTTCACTTCATTGTCCAGACTGACAACTCCCCAATCACGGTCATACAAAGTGGTGTGCATCGGAATGACCGGATATACAGGTGGTCGCTTATTCTACAAAACTATACTTTTAGTATAGAGCATATTAAGGGTAAGGACAACATTCTGGCTGATACCCTTAGTCGACCATCTGAGGTAGAAATACCAGAAATTCCACATAAGTGTGAAGAGTAATAATTGTTAAAGTAGTACAGTATAATATTCTATGTAAAATATTGTATGAATACATAGACATTATGTGCTAAACTATGTACTAAGAACAGTGATCTACCATATGTCCGTAGACATCAAAAGAAGAACTGTGCTCCGAAAAACAAATATATCACCGTGTGAACTGGAACAGCTCGTTATTTACTAAGCTCCATACGTGTTTCCGGTGAATCATTTGTGTTAAGCAGAGAAAACCAGTGTCAGAACAGTCCATAAATACAGACACGAAAAATACTGGTCTACGACACAAGCGAACTCTACAGGTGCCATACCCATAGGACACAAGTATGACTGTGTAATGTATTTAATATACCCAGGACAAGTGTAATTATATAATATGCCAATGAAAGCAATTTCTGAACATTGGGCCAGCAACTAACCTGGGGTATTTGAATACTATGTTATGTATATAAATACTTATTGTGATATGTATTATAATATTTTAATAGTGTGATAAATTATATGTAGAATAGGTAACTTTAATTTACATTTAGAGTTAGGAAAGAAAATAGTTTTCATTTTTTTTTAGTAGTTTACATAAATCATTATTTTACCCACTTACTTACCTTAGAAGTAGAAGAGATAGTATTTTAGATAGGAATAGTACCATTTAGTTTATTACATTCCACTTTGTTTCATGTCAATTGAGTTCATTCCATCTTAATGAACCATTCCATTTAACAAACGTGTTCAGGTATTATTATTATTAATTTACACTATAATAGGATAAAAATATTAGACAATTAAACATACGTCATTTACACCATTTAGATAAGAATATCAGTCATATATTTTTTTTGCATTAAAAACATTAGTTATAATTTTACATTTCAGATTACCCATTTCAGAAAGGTACATAACTCATCTCACATCAATGCCATTTTAAATAATTAGATTACATCCCTTAAATTAGATAAATATTAGGATTAATTTAAGCATATCTTAGGATTAATGTGGCAAAATAGATTAAAATAGTTAACACATTAAATACACATTTATAGAAGTAGTATTAGTATGTCAGTAGTTAGAGTATTATTACAGTAAAATATAGTTGGTCATAATACCAGGGTATAAACCATCAACCCTTGCTCTTACTTGTAAATATGTTGCATATACATGACTCGTGCAGCGATTTACGCAGTCATTGAGCTCAACGTTCGCAAACTGAGCCAAACTTGTACAGTGTCACTCCAAGGTTTTTAAAGAATTGGGAGGGTGAAAGATGTGTGACAGAAGTGTGAAAGTGAGAGCGAATGTAAATTATACAAGAGAGAGTGAGATTGATCAGCGGATTTTTCTGCCGCTCAACGCGACTTTTTATTTTTTGTCTGCGTCAAATGTTTGCTTTCAATGTTGAAAATGTGCTGTGATGAATGTGTTGTGTGTAGCTTAGTTTAGATCTTAGAAAAAAGTATTTTGTCTCATAAGACGGAGATGTAGTCACTAATTAGTGTTATACACTTGTTTGTGACCACATTCAACCGAATTATGGCGCTTGAAAACTAACTTACATACACATGATAGATAGATACACATGTTAGAAGTTAGATTATAGTATTAATCACATCCAAACACGCAAACAACCAGAAAAACAAACATATAAATTGCATACATATTTTATAGATCAAAGGGAGATAATTCCGGATCAGGGGACATAATAGACAACGAAACACTAACTTAACAATGAAATATAACTTTACACGCGGAAGCGAGATAGGTAAAGCCTGTCGCACACAGCTTGGGTAATGGTTGTTTAATATTATATGGGGGACATGAAGCAATTCATGTGTTGACCCTAAGAAATTCAACTTTGTATGGGTAGTAAGTTAATTTACTATGTGAGGGCAGGTCTTATAAGACAACGGTCCGGTTCAGACATACCTCTAATTAATATAATATTGCGATTGAGAATAGGGCTCACGCCAACCAGACAAGTTTGTGGCGATTGTCAGTAGCCAAGTAAAGTGATACTACATTGTGACAATAGTCAGTAGAAGTCTATGGAGTTGCCCAAAGCCAGGTTATCTACAGTCTTTGACAAAAATTAGATACACTAATTTTTTAGAAACCTCTTGCGTCACAACCAATGACTCAAAGTTGATGACGCAACACAAGAGGGGAGGGTGTGTGTCAAAGACTGGAACATAAGGGCTGGAGGTCTGCCTCAAGATAGAACACCACCGGGAAGAGTGGTCAACCTCAAATAGAATAGAGGTGATACAGTGCCCCGATATAAGGGCAGAGTAGGTGATAGAATGGGGGACTTTTAACTAGTTCTCTCATGAGACACGGAGACGTTGACCAGATAGTTAGCACTCTGGTCACGACAGAATCACGCCTACATAATAGCCACGATTGCCACTCAACAAGAGACAGCTAATGTAAGCGTGCAAGGTGTAACGGCACGCAAAAAGCCGAAGGACACTTCAAGGTCCTTCCGCGTGCTGTGTAGCCACGCGAGTAAGAAAGTCAGACTGGGGACTGACTTTGTAGCGAGCACCTCGTTTAGTGTTGATAGGAGTTTTGTGTAACCAAATAGATAGAGATAGCATTAGAGTTTAGGAAACT
This sequence comes from Cepaea nemoralis, assembly GCA_014155875.1. NCBI lineage: Eukaryota > Metazoa > Mollusca > Gastropoda > Stylommatophora > Helicidae > Cepaea > Cepaea nemoralis. The sequence goes on from JACEFZ010019395.1 coordinate 208,815, forward strand.
AGTGATAGGCAATTCTGTGGCTTTGTGTGTGGGTTGATAGCGACTGTTACGTACTTGTAAAGAGCCAACGGCAATAAAATGTACCATGTATTTCCTCTCACACGACTTGCAAGTTTCATATGTGGTGTGGGAGAAGTAATCTGATGATGCCTTACACATAGGTTGTTGACATTGATGCCGAACTCAATCGTCATAAAACTGATATTGCTGGCCTGCAGGAGACTCGTCTCACCGAGGAAGGCTCACTCGGGGAAAACAATTACACCTTTTTGGAAGGGTATAGGGCAGGCATAAAAAATGCAACATGGTGTGGGCTTTGCAGTGAAGAATTCGCTACTGGGAATGATTGAAATTCCAGCAGGAGGTAACGAAAGACTATTATCCCTGCGCTTGGCAACCTCTTGTGGTTTTGCCAATATTATCACTGCATATGCACCGACATTCGTTTCCTCTCATGATGTGAAGGATTCGTTATATGAGGAGTTAGACACCGTGATCAAGGCAGTTCCAAAATCCGACTACATTTATATGCTTTTTTTAATTTCAGTGCTCGTGTGGGCAAGGACTCGAGTTTATGGCCAGTGTGCCTTGGAAAATACAACATCGGTCGTATGAATGAAAATGGGCAAAGCCTGTTGTAGCATTTTACCAGAAATGACCTATGTATTAAAAACTCCTTTTTTAAAACAAAAGAGCTGCATAAGGTCACATGGAAACATCCAAGATCCGGCCATTGGCATCAGCTAGACTTCATCATCACACGGAAACAACATCTGAACCAACCATCATTAACTCGAAGGTACCACAGTGCTGATTGTGATACGGATCATTCTTTGGTTGTTGCAAGAGTTAGACTGAGAGCAAAGAGAATCTACACAGCTAAACACAAATCTAGCCCCAGGATTAATGTTATTAACACCCACGATCCTGATAAGTGCTTTGAGTTCCCACGGCAAATTGAAAACGCTTTTACTGATATATCAGAAAATTGTACAGCAAGTGAAAAGTGGGGTAAACTTAAGGATATATATATATATATATATATATATATATATATATATATATATATATATATATATATATATATATATATATATATATATATATATATATATATATATATATATATATATATATATAAGACAATGTATGTAGGGATGTATTTGATGCATTCGATAACGTTCCATCCGATTGAGATGAAATTTTCTACATGTTTTCTTTTCATTCCCATGCAGCCAACTGTCATAGTTTGTTAGTGTACAATCAGCTATTTACTTACTAAAATTTAATATTTTAATATTCATTATCATTTATAAATAGCGAGGGGATTTAACTTAAGAAAAGTTATTTCAAGGGGCATAACTTTTAATAGCATTGATATATATTATATATATATATATATAGATTGTTGCATTGTTTTCAAAGGTTTATAAACTCTTTGTCTACAGTTATTTACAGGCATATGCGTTATAATAAATAATGATATAATCTTTAAGGCATTTTCAAAGTTTTCATAAAAATAATGCATCTATTTAAATAGTGAAAATTTTCTAACTCATCTTTTTATGTTTAAAGAAGTTATCTACAGTCATGTAGGTGGTTAAAAACAGTTGTCATTAAAAATAATGGATGGTGTGTGGAAGGACATTCTTAAGTTAATTTTTTTTTGTTATATGAATTTAATGAGACGCTCCCCGCCAGGAGCTGGGCGAAGCCGCGCCGGATCAGATAGATAGACAGACAGATAGTCGGGAACGGGAGCTTATATGAGTACTTATATGAATTAAATGAGATGCACCCCACCAGAGGCTGGTCAGACAGACAGACAGACAGACAGACAGACAGACAGACAGACAGACAGACAGACAGACAGACAGACAGACAGTCAGCCAGTCAGCCAGGCAGCCAGCCAGACAGACAGACAGACAGATAGATCCCTGCCAGGGGGTGGGCGAAGCCGGGCCGGGTCAGCTAGTTCTTTAGAAAACAGCGGTAGGGGCTTACGGCACTGTGGATCATTATAGCCAGGACTTGTTTGCGGCAAACAGCCAGACACTGCAGCCCTTGATTGATAAAAAGAAGATAGCTCTCTTAAGAAACAAGGAAAGAACAATGCGTAGCATTCTCAGTGAGCTGAAGAAAGCTAGGAAGAAATTCGAACGGCTGTCAGGCAGTGTGCAAATGACTATTGGATCAAGTTATGTGAGTCCATTCAAAATGGAAGTGATAAGGGAAACATCAGAAACATGTATGAAGAGATAAAGAAAGCCTGTGGTCCAATGATCAAAAGAAGTGTACCATTGAAAACCTTGACTGAAGAAATCATCACTGATAAGAAACAGCAGATGGATATAGCACTATATGGAACTTTACTTAAGTGAGACCACATTAGCTGATGATGCTCTCAACGCAAGAGGCCCTGCTAACTCTTGACCACCTTGACACGCTTCCCACCATAACAGAAGTTAAGTGTGCTATAAATTAACTTGCATCTGACAAGGCTCCAGGTAAGGATGAGATTCCAATAGAGGTTATCACGATTGGGCTACAAAAACTCACTCTACAGGTCCACCAGCTAATACAGCTATGCTGGCGAGAAGGACAAGTCCCACAAGGTTTAAAAGACTCAAGCATCATAACATTGTACAAGAAAAAGGGCGATCGGAGCGACTGTAACAACTATAGGGGTATCTCACTTATGTGTATTGTTGGGAAAGTATTTGTCAGAATTGTTCTGCGCAGACTTCAAGTCCTGGGAGATCAAGTCTACCCCGAATCAGTGTGGCCTCTGACAGAACCGGTCTACCATTGATATGATATTCTCTTTCCGACAAATGTAAGAAAAAAATGCCGTGAACAGAATCAGTCACTGTTTATTGCCTTCATCGACCTCACAAAAACATTTGATTTGGTTGGTCAGTCGTGAGGGTCTGTTCAAGGTACTAAAGAAGATTGGTTGCTCACCAACTCTTCTGACCATTGTGGAATCGTTCAAAACAGGCATGAAGGGTATAATCAAGTTTGATGGTGCAACTTCAGAAGAGTTTGAAATCAAGAGTGGAGTTAAGCAAGGTTGTGTACTAGCTCTCACCCTCTTTGGAATATACTTTCACTTCTACTGAAATATGCCTTTCGTGATCAGGATGGTGGTATATACATTCACTCACGCTCAGATTGCGACCTCTACAATGCTCAGAGATTGAAGGCCAAGACCAAAATTAGAAAGGTACTGATCAGATAGTTGCTTTCTGCAGATGATGCTGCACTTACGACCAACTCTGAGGAAGAATTACAACGTCTACTGTCTGCATTCTCCAATGCTTGTTCTGAATTTGGTTTGACAATTAGCAAAAAGAAGACACAGATTATGTCACAAGGTGCACATGGGGTACCATTAATCTTTATTGACGATGCCGAACTAGAGATGGTAGACCATTTTACATATCTAGGATCAGAGGTAAATAGTAAAGTATCCCTAGATCAGGAAATCAACGTCAGGATTGGTAAGGCAGCAACAACAACTTAAAGGTTAAGAAAAAGAATATGGGAGAACAGGAAGCTTACTGCCATAACAAAAGTCCTTGACTATCATGCCTGTGAACTTAGTACTCTTCTTGATGGCAGTGAAACCTGGAAAAATTACACAAACCAAGAGAAACGTTTAAACAGCTTTCATATGCGGTGTCTGCGAAGAATACTTGGTATTAAGTGGCAAGACAAACTCACAAATAATGAAGTATTGGAAAGATCAGGTTGTGTGACGGTTTATTCCATGCTCAGTCTTCGTAGACTTAGATGGATAGGACATCTTAGGAGGAAGGATGATGGTAGAATACCAAAGGACATCTTGTTTGGTGAATTACAGATGGGCAGGAGATCTCAGGGTCGGCCTCTACTACGATACAAAGATGTGTGTAAGCGGGATATGACTGATAAAGGCAATGATAATGCACGTTGAGAGCAAGTCGCCGCTGAACGTGTTGCATGGAGGGCAAAATATCAGAAATGTAATAAAGACAAAGGAGCAAATTATTGCAGATAAGTCACACACCGAGCGTGTGAGACGTAAGATGGTGCATGATGGTGAAAATGACCATGTGTTCACTTGCATCTACTGTGGACGAACATTTACAGTTCGAATTTGCCTTATCAGCCACATTCGCCATCTCCATGGGTTGTAGTTAGTAAACCATTTTGAAGCACAATGCAACAAACTATCGTCTGTCAAGACGGCAAGGTGCTAATGAATGAAATATTGCAGTCATTTATCTGGTGTTGTTGCCTTTTGTGGGCAGAATTTAATGAAATAGAGTTGGGATTTACTACAGCTCTTGTTGACGGAAATGAGTGAAATACAGTTGGGAATGTTTACAGTTTTTGACGAAAGAAATGAATCCAATATAGTATGAAATTTCCACAGTATTTTGTTGACAGAAATAAATCAAATATAGTCAGGAATGTCCATAGTTGTTGACAGAATTGAAGGAAATATATCGTGGAATGTCCATAATACTTGTTGACAAATATGAATAGAATATAGTGTGAAACACCCTGTCAAAGACTCGACCGCATCCCCTCCGCCAGGAAGAGCAGTCAATCTTGAAGAGGCCAGGAGGTGATACGGTGCCCGAGGTAAGGGCAGGGGAGATCAGGTAATGGGAGATGGTTATCCATTCCCTCATGAGACACGCAGGCGTTGTTCAGAGAGTTAGCACTCTAATCACGATAGCATCACGCCTCGTGGTAGCCACGGAGAAGTTGAGTATCCACTCAACATACCACGTCTGCGATCAGCGTGCCATGTGAGGCAACACGCACCAAGGTCAAGGTCGATCCGCGTGGTGTGTGACGACGGGATGAAAGAACGTCAGACGGGAGGACAGGACTTGTAGTGTGCACCTCGTTAGAGTAGCGATAGGGGTTTTGTGTTTAACTAAATAGATAGAGACTTGGCTGCTCAACACTTACAGAAATTAACTAGCTTAGTAACAGAAAGCAAATACTGTTAGAACGAAGACAGGACATTGACATTAAAATTAATTAATACATATTCTAGTTGTTCGTGAGTCTGTCATTGTCAAAGTCATTGTCCTTAGTTGTCGGGTAACTCATATCGTGCAGTAGTAGTAAGTACTGCTGCCCTGCATATCAGAGGGCGAACAACAGCTGAGTACGTATACCGGTGTACCAAATAAAGTGTCCTGATTACGAAACGTGCCTCCATCCCAAAGTACCGAACAAGGTGATCTGTGTCAACGGAGTTCCGTTCCCTGATTCTCGGGAACATTAAGTTGAGTATACCTATATTTTTGGCATGCATTGTGATTAATAGTGCATCTCTTTTTCAGCTTGTGATACACTAGCATATTTTTGTGCTCCGATTTTCCAACATAAAAATTTTGTTCAGCATAGAAACTGAAAATACAATTCATAGTCCTCAACGAGGAACAAATATAGAACATCATAGGTAAATATTTGAATAAACAAATCATTGTAAGTCAACGCAAGCTAATTACCTAAGAACATGGCAACTTTAGAGGACTGTATAAAAGCTGGTAAGCAATTACAATACACAGGTAAAGAGCTAGAAGAATATGCGGATAAGAAATTTAAAGAAGCAAAAGATGAACAAATACGAAAAGAAAATGCGGAGAGAGATGAACGTGCACGAGATAGACAACATCAAAAGGAGATTGCACAACTAGCTGAGATAACAAAACAGAAACAGCTAGAAGATGACAAACAAATTAAACAACAACAGTTAGAACACGATAGGGAAATTAAACAACAACACTTAGAACAGGACAAAGAGATTAAACAGAAAGAACTAGAATTAAAGCAAAAGCAATTAGATCAGGAGAAAGAATTAAAACAAAGAGAATTAGAGCTAAAGGAAAAACAAATACAAGTAGAATCAGAGACACAGTTAAAGATGAAAGGTATGGATGTAGACTCACACGCAGAGATCTCTGCCACTAAATTAAGAAGTCAACAAAAGGAAAATAAGTTCAATAAATACAAAAATATTATCAAACCATATTGTAAAGAGGATTCCATATCAGCCTGGACAGAGAATGTAGAGTATCAATTCAAATATCACCAAGTTCCAATAGAGATGTGGGCTATGATTTATATGAAAAATCTGAGTGGTGAGCCCCTTAAAGTGATATAATCTATACCAACTGAGCTTAGATCTAACTATCAATACATCCATGATAGGATTATGCAGCACTTTTTACTTGATGCCCCTGGGTATCAGGTTCAGTTCTCAAATCTAAAACCTAAACCTAGTGAAACTTTTATTGATTATGTTTCAAATGTGCAGAGTGTACTAAACAGGTGGCTTAATGCAGCTAACATAGGTAAAGACTTTGATAGATTAAAAAACTTAATAGCTATGGATAAGGTTATATCCACTATACCTTCTCCTTTTGCTAAATTTTTGCAGCAGTCAGACATTGAGAACATCGAGCAGTTTGAGAAAAAAGGCTCAGCATATTTTTCATCTAACAGAGATATTTTTAAGACTTCAAATGACTCTGAAATAGTTTCCTTTGTGAAAGACCAACCAAAAAACTATCAGAGTAACAGAAAACCTTTTCAGAAACACGACATCAAAGATAGGAAAGTGTCAAAATGTATTTACTGTCAACTTTTGCATGACACTTACTCTATGTGTGACAAATCGCCGAAATATCCGGCGCATCTTGAAAATGTTATTAAGAAGCAACAAAGTAAAAGATCGGCATACAGGCGTGCAATCAAATGTTTTTTTTTTTCAGCTAGGGCCATTATTCAAATAAGTGCCTTGGCCGCCAACGTATGAAAGCTAACAATGCTATCTTGATTGATACCTCTTCAGATGGTGGTAGTGAGGATGAGTGTGAGGTTGAAAATGAGGTTGAGGTTGACTTACCGTTTAACCAAGCTGAAGATGTGTGTTGTGCAAACGATATGTTAAGCTTTGACAATTGTGGACATTGTCAGCAATTTCATGCAGACGGAAGACTGGAATGTGGACATACAGTACCATTCTCATCCGAGAATGGGAATGCAGCATTAGCCTCCAGAGGCAATTTGGTGTTCCACAATGCAATGGTCAATGATAGACCATGCCAATGTTTGCTGGACAGCGGCAGCACCCTTATTGGTCTTCGGAAGGAACTTGTGAATCCGGGTGATTATACAGGCGACTCTGTCAAATGCCGAACCTTTTCGGGTAACATTGAAATTTACCCTTTGGCCAAAGCCCGTATTAACACTCCTTTTCTTTCGGGTACCTTTACTTGTGCAATACTTGACAACCCTTGTACTGATTTAATTTTGGGTTCCTTACCCCAACTGAAACATTGTACTAGTGATGAAATAGTTGCATGGGAGAAATTAAATGCAGCCAATGCAACTACTAGAGCAGACACTTGTAAAACATAAGGACACACTACAAGACGAGATACTACTGTTGCTATCTCCAACTGGCACAGAGAATACCAACAGACAGAAATTTATAGAACAGCAGACAGCTGATCCTAGTGTGTCTCCATATTTAAAATTAATGAAAGAAAGATCTAAAGTGACCAAAAATGCCCCATGGTTCCTTAAACCTAATAATGGCTTTCTTACGAGACATTTTACATCTGAGAACCATGTGAATCTGCAAACGGTGCAACCTGTACAACACCGCTTAACTGTGCAAAAACCTGCACAGGAGTCACCGCTTGCTGGTCACCTGGCAAAAGACAAAACCAGGCCTAGATTCCAGGCTCATGTTCATTGGCCAGAGGTTTGGAATAAGATTAAATTATTTTGTCGTAATGTATTTTCTTGTAATGTCTGTAAACAATTATTACATAAGTTTAAGGGTAGACATCCTACAGCTGAAGTACTACCTTCTACTCTGACTTCGAGACCTGTAAGAGGGAGGGTCAAATTTACCAATACACAAACAAGGGTGCTTGAACAATCGATGGTAAACCAGATCAAAACATGCGTCGGTTACTTCCAGACAAGCAAAATGGCAAGGACCATTCAAGGTGTTACATGACATTTCCAATGTTGACTATGGAATATCGATAAACAGACACTTAAAGATATTCCATGTCAACATGTTAAAACTTTACTTTTCACAACAAGACACTTAAGTAGGGACAGACGAACATAGTGCATCCACACCTAGTAATCAGACGACAGACATACACAACGCAACTACACTAGGTAGCGAGACTGGCAAATCCGACAATGTACATACATTTAGTGAACTTATAGAATACGCATGAATATATCAGAAGACGGATGACTGGACAACACACTGACTGAAACTAAGACATGTCTTTCATAGGTTGCGACTCTTCGGTCTCACTGTCAACCCGAGCAAAGTCGAATTAGGCCTAAAAGAAATTCATTTTTGGGTCATGTCATTTCTCAAGATCAACTAAAGACTGACCAGAAAATTATTACAAAAATTATGAATCTGACCATGTCTACTAGAAAGAAGCAGGTCAGAAGCCTTTTGGGATTAGTAAATTACTTAGAAATTACAAGTCTATATTCCAATATTTTAAAGGCATTTGTAAAATGAAATGTCAAAGATGCATTATTAATTTCTGCATTGTCAAAATTGAAGATCCTTTTTTGTAAATGTCCCAATCCTCCGCTTGCCTAATCCTAGGCTCGTTTATTATTCTAGGACAGATGCCACCAGTACTAGGCCAAATTTTTGAGGGCATCTTACCCCCGAGTTGCGACGCGGACCGTAAGATCACACCTGCTGAGTCCAGAGATTCCATATCACAGTTGCAACCCTAAGCGTCATCTATGCGGTGAGAAAGCTCCATCTAATTCTGACGGATGATCACTGCATTGTCCAGACCGACAACTCCCCGATCACGGTCATACAGAGTGGTGTGCATCGAAATGACCGGATATACAGGTGGTCACTAATTTTACCAACCGGGGTAGAAATACCTGAAATCCCGCATATAAATGTAGAGTGATAGTTAGTACATGAATATATTATATTATTCTATGTAAAATAGGTTACATATACATCGACATTATGTGCTTAATCATGTACCAAGAACAGTGAACTATCATGTGTCCGTAGACATCAAGTGAAGAACTGTGCTGCAAAACGTAGATATCACCGTGTGAAATAGGACAGCTCATTACCAACTAAGCTCCATTCCGGTGTATCATTTGAGTGAAGCGCAAAAAACAGTGTCAGAACAATGCTTGATTACAGACACGAAAAGACTGAGCTACGACACCAGCGAACTCTACACGTGCACTACCGATAGAACACTAGTATGACTGTGCAATGTATTTCAGATACCCAGGCAAAGTGTGTATATATATTATGCCTATAAAACCAATGTACAAACATGAAGGCAACAACTAACCTGAGGTAGCTGAATACCATGTATATAAACTTATTGTGATATGTAATATAATATTTTAAGATAGTGATAAATTAGATGTAGGGTAGGAAATATAATATTTCTCATTTATTTTAATAGTGTAGTTAGTACAGTAATTAACCCATTAGAATTAAATTAGAATATTAATTTAGACGTAAAAATAGTTAATTACAAGCTAAATTAAAAGTTTGATAGGAATAGTACCATTTAGGTTGTTATATTTCACTTAGCTTCAGTTCGGTTCAGTTCATTCCATCTTAATGAAACCATACCACCTATCAAATATTACCATTTAGTAATATCATCATTTTACATCAGAATAGGATAAAAAGATTAGATAAGTGAACATACATCATTTACACCATTTAGATTAAGAATATCACTCATATAATTCCTTTGTGCATTTAAAAACATTAGTTAGTAGAGTGTTAGAAAATTACATAATTTGTGTTCACATCATCCATGTAATTAAGGTACATAACTCACGTCGCATTAGTTACATTTAAATAGTTAGATTACATCCCTTAGATTAGACAAACATAACGATTAATATAAATATATCATATAATTAACATGACAAAATTTAGTTAACACATTAAATACATATTTATAAAATTAATATTATTATGTTAGGATTTAGAGTTGTAGTTTAGTATAATATAATAGATGATGAGACCAAGGGGATAAACCATCAACCCTTTCTCGTCCATGTAAATATAGTGTAAATACATGACTCGTGCAGCGATTTTCGCACAGTCATTGGGCTCAACTATTTCAAACTGAGCCAAACCTGTACAGTGTCACTCCAAGGTTTTTAAATAATCGGAAGGATTAGTGTGGAAGGATAAAAGATGTGTGACAGAATTAAGGATGAAAGAAGTGTGACAGAAGTGTGAAAGTGAGAGCGAATGGAAAATAGACGGGAGAGAGTGAGATCAGTCAGCAAATTCTTCTGCTGCCTGGCGCGACTTTTAATGTTTGTCTGTGTTAGTGTTGGTTTTCGTTATTGAGAATGTGTTAGTGTGAATGTGTGTCTGTAAGATAGTTTAGAACTTAGATTACAGTATTTTGGGTTTCATAACAAGGGAATGTAGTCACGAATTAGTGTTATGCACCTGTTTGTGGCCACATTTAACCAAATTATGACACTTAAAAAACTAACATACATACACATAGGAAGTAGAAACATAGGATAGAATTTAGATTAGTAGATTAATTACATCCAAACACACAAACAACCAGAAAAACAAACAGATAAATTACATACACTTTTTCTAGATCAAAGGGAAATAACTTCGGGTCAGGGGACATAATAGACAACGAAACACTAACTTAACAGTGAAATAGGACTTTACACGCGGAAGCGAAGTAGGTAAAGCCTGCCGCACACACTCTTGTATTATGGTTGTTAAATATTATATGGGGGACATGAAGCAATTCATGTGTTGACCCTAAAAAAGTCAACTTTGTATGGGTAGTAAGTTAATTTACTATGTGAGGGCAGGTCTTATAAGACAACGGTCCGGTTCAGACATACCTCTAATAAATATAATGTAGCATGTGAGAAGAGGGCTCACGCCAACCAGTCAAGTTTGTGGCGATTGCCAGTAGCCAAGTAAAGTTTTGCTACATTGTGACAATAGTCAGTAGAAGTCTATTAGAGTGCCAAAAGCCAGGTTATCTAGAGTCTTTGACAAAAAAAAATTAGAGACATTAAATGTTTTTTTAGAAACCTCTTGCGTCACAACCAATGAGTGAAAGTTGATGACGCAACACAGGAGGGGTGGGTGTGTGTCAAAGACTCGACCGCATCCCCTCCGCCAGGAAGAGCAGTCAATCTTGAAGAGGCCAGGAGGTGATACGGTGCCCGAGGTAAGGGCAGGGGAGATCAGGTAATGGGAGATGGTTATCCATTCCCTCATGAGACACGCAGGCGTTGTTCAGAGAGTTAGCACTCTAATCACGATAGCATCACGCCTCGTGGTAGCCACGGAGAAGTTGAGTATCCACTCAACATACCACGTCTGCGATCAGCGTGCCATGTGAGGCAACACGCACCAAGGTCAAGGTCGATCCGCGTGGTGTGTGACGACGGGATGAAAGAACGTCAGACGGGAGGACAGGACTTGTATTGTGCACCTCGTTAGAGTAGCGATAGGGGTTTTGTGTTTAACTAAATAGATAGAGAGTTAGCATAGGCATTAGCAACTAGTGATAGATAATTTATGTGGCTTTATGTTGTGTGTTTACTAGCGACTGTTACCTGCTTGTAGCGAGCCAACGGCAATAAAATGTACCATTTATTTTCGATCCTACGTATGTCTGTTCAATGAGTAGTGTTCCATTGGTTGGGAAGAATACAATTCTTCACTCTGAGATCTGAAACCCAAATCCATTTCAACGTATTTTGGGACTGGTCAACCCTCTTTTAACGTTCCCGCCATTGTTGGAAGCATTTCATGATGGCCTCTTGGGGAATGGCGTACATTGTGGCCGTTTATACCCTAACAGTGTCTTCCTTCTCTTGACTCGAATCGAGTCCCTTTGATACTAATGTTCAGCGTGTGGAGCAACCAAATATCGCAAGGAGCCATATCGGAAGAGTAGGGAGCCTGCCGAACCAAACGACTATTGTGTTTGACCAAGAAACTATAAATCACTTCTGAAATAATCATGCCTCTTAACCAATACATCACGCGAGTCTCCACAATGAAGGTTGACTGCAACTTATCTTCAACACTCTTGGTCTCTCGCCTATATTGTACATTCTGTCAGATTGCTGTTCTACCATATAAGTATACTATCTCCAAGTGTACTATATTGGTCATCAAGTGTACTATATTGGTCATCAAAGAAAATTTCGAGCCAAAATAGGCCTTATCAGCCATCTTAGCACCCACGGCTCCATACCTTCAACCCCACTGGATGAAATGAATGGTCATCATTATTCTTGATGGACAAACAACATACTATCTCCCCACTTGTATCGTTGTCTACCTCTTGCTTGATTGCCTTCAACCTTGTCCTCCAGCATAGATTTTATAAGAGCATTGTGCTTTTTAACGTGGCCAAAATATTTCACGTGCCTCTTTGTTATTTATTTCAAAAACTCTTTTTTTTTTTTCATTTCCAGTTGTTCTACGACGCATTTATTTGAATGTTTTTGTTTCCAAGAAATACTACATATTCTTCTAGTTTAGTTTAGTTTAGTTTAGTTTAGTCGACGGATCAACATCACAGCACACGGATGTAACCCATAAGTGCACCGTTCTATTTCTAACTCAAGCCTGAGTCCGGAGAATCTCAGCTCAGTGCACGAACTCCGTAGCACCGGCGAGGATCCTGAAAATAATTTGGGAAGATTTTTAATTCGAAATTGTGCCCTGGCAGCGCCGTTAGGCTACTCTTTTTAGATTTCCAACTGCCAAAGGATTTTTTACGTGCGCAACAATACACACGGGCGTCCGATCTCTGACATATTCTTCTGTATATTCACATCTTCAGGGCCTCTATTCGACTTTCTAATTGTGTTTAATTTAGATTTATGGCTCTATAGCAGGATGCTGCTAAAACAGCAAATGTTAATGAAATCAAAACGATGGTTTGTGCAATGACGCACAAGCCAATGATGAATACGCTCTCCTGCCGACCTGTGGTCATCAGTTCGATCCGAATCGGGGCGGATTTGACATTTTCAAATTGACCTGATCTCTTTGGTCGACCCATTCTAAAACGGGTTCGGAGAAATATCTTTGGAAGTAAAAGCGACAGACTTGATACTGACTCTCCAAGTGCCTATTGGGCCATAACAATATGGGTCTAACACTAATAAACATTAAGGCCTACATTAAGGGTCTGTTGTTTTTGTGTGTACGTGGATGAATATGACATTTAAAAAACAAAATAATACGATTCCACTGGATTGAAAAGAATTTGTTCATTTTTATAGCAAATTGATAAATCAAAATAAGTATATCAATACTTAAAACATAAACACAAATGAGGGCATTACAAAACAATTAAATGATGAATTAAACGTATAATTCACATACATGAAACACAAGGTACCTCACTGTTAATTAACATATGATATTCAGCAAAGACAGCATACTGATTTTTATGCAACTCAAAACACGATATCCTATTTTAGAAGTTAAGAAAGATGCACACCAACTGTTCTTCAGATGAAATTGTTAAAGAACAGTTCTAACACATTATGTTTTAATACTAACAGTAATAATTATTTGGTTAATTATGAATCATATTTTTCATTATAGAAAATATAACTCTTCAGTAAGTCCTTGGCGAAATGCAGCGAAATATGCAAGGAAATGAATTGTGCTACTTATTGTTTGTGGCATATGTATTTAAATTCACTAAGAGAGTATATGTTTTTGAATTAACAGGATATCTCAGGATTATACATGCTCATACACATGTTTGAATCTTATCTTTAGTTCTGGGTTTGTCACAAAATGTCCATTCATTATTACATAAGGTGTTTATTTACTGTTCAGCAACCTGTCTGAATTGAGTTGAGTCAAGATTTGACATCACAGCACTCACGACATACATATAGACACTCCCCTCTCATCTTTGTCAGAGAAGACTCCCTATACTAATAGTACCAGTTGCATTCTTATTATTTGTCTGTCAGGCCTTTCCTCGAGTATTCAGTGTCGGCCAGATCCTCTTTTGTCTCCCAGTAGCACCATTCCCTCAAGGCCATTATGATGTATCTTTTCTTCCGCACTTTGCAAACGATCTCAAAAGGCCCGTTCCACATTAGTTAGTTAGCCGCGGTTCAAACTTCACGACAAAGGGTCACCCCTTATAATGCTCCGTTCCTGTGCCAGGTAATATCACTCAAATTGCTCCTCACTGTCCCGTGTGAAAAGTGGAACAAACAGCAGTACCGACACATCTACAGCATGCACTGGCAAGTACATACAGAAGGCCGCTGTCAGAATGCCAACACAACATTCCGCCTCGAAAATTAGAGTTCATCGTTAATAGAAGCAGCACTTACTAGAAAAGCAGCAGCTTCACATGCAATACTGCATACTGCAAAACTAGCTAGTTCAGCAACCGGTCGCCGCCATTTTCTGAACATACAGTTCATAATTCAAACAACCGCGGACAGATGTAAAAGCATTCCACACGAAATTCGCAGCTCACAGTGTTGCTCCAAGCACTCAGTAGCTGGGCGACGGAACCACAGGCCCTGTTCACATCTGCCTCATAATGCGCCAATATTCCACCCAACGGTGAAAACCCAGCCAACCTTTCTGTCTGCTCATTTTTCAAACAGACCAGTACACCCCAGGAAAGAAAGAAAAAAAGAAAACCAACTGACGATCCCTATTTTTTTTTTTTTTATTATTTTAAAAATTGAAGCTTGCCACTCTTCTCAAAGCTCTCCTGATTGCATCCCTTCTAATCATGCTCTGTGAGGGATTTATGACTTTACAGTGATGTTTTTCCCTCTAAAGGAATGTCCACTTTGTGAAATGCCTGTGTCCTTCTTGTAAGCTTTCTCTTGCTATATTAAACATATCTTATATTTATGAAACAAGTAAGTACGTAAATGTCAAAGAGCACTCGTATTGCTTGCAGTGAAATCAGAAGTTATTCGCAGAATTGTAATAAACCAGACACCATTGTACTGTATTATAGAAATAAATACGAGTTCATATCAATATATAAATATACATATATGTGTACTCATATATGTATGTTGTATCTACATGCTGCATTTGTATGTGCAGATCGGCATATCCAAAATTCATCACAATACTCATTATAGTGACAACGATAGAGAAACAGGTTAGCACAATCATTATATACAAGACAACATTATTGTATGTATCTTCTTTTAAGAAAATATGTATATAACCATTACTTACTTAATTATTATTATTGTTATTATTATGATCATAATTATTAGTATTTACTGTTATGAAACATTATTAAATACTTAGTGCAGTAGTCAATGATCATTTTTAACATAAAGACATAATCACTTTTCTGTAGTTAGTTTTGGCATTTGCCAATGTTAACACTATTGGATAAGCAGGAACAACACTTTTTGTCAGTGAATATAACATGTCTGTGTCTGTATCCATCAGATTATTTGTCAATTCTGGCACTTTGTGAAAGTAAACATTGCCAACAGCATTAAAAACTGCAGATGCATATCACGGTTAATGTGCTTGAATATAACACAATAACTTAACTATGCCTTGTTTAAATAGAAAGCGTTTTAACAGTTCGTCTACTAGGTTTCAATAAAGAATCAAAATTAATTTCAACATGAATTTTCTCAAAACAGCACATTTATTTTAAAATTCCCGTTTCCAAAGTTGTAATAATTGTCGTCACCTGTAATAAACAAACCACACGGATATGTACACATAGATTAAAATAGTGTTATTAAATATGAAATACGTATGCATGGATGCCCTTGAGAAAACATGTTTTAGGCAAACAACAATCTTTATATATTTTTGTTGTCATCATGAAATGCCTAAGATTTAGTCAGCAATTAAACAGATTAATGCCAACAGCATTTATACAAAAGCAAACAATTATTAAACAGGCAATAAAGAAACCAACTTCACAAGAGAGTTCGGACATGTTCATAATTTGCATTCCCAAATATGTGTTAATTGACTCTTAGCATGCAAACCAAATGTATATAATGTATGCATTTGAAGAATCACATTTTGAGCATTTATTCATAAGCTCTGAAGTGCAGTGACATCACACATTTTTAAAACAGGATCATAACTAACAAAAAGTAAGAAGACGTAAGAGAGGAATGTCATGGATGACAATGGCAGAGAAAACAGCCATCTAAGTTTTACGAGTTAAAGATGTGTCTAAGGAGGAATAGATTCGTGCACACAATAATGTTGACTTGTCATCCTTGACTTGGAGACGTAAATTAAAAGGCGGAGTGGGTTTGCCTGATGGCGAGGGACAATGGTAATAGGGAAAGCTAATCCACACGCAAATATCAGTCCACTAGAAGTAGTAACATGTGTGGGGACTACACTAGAGTTCAAAGCGAGTAAACAAAACAAAGCAAAACAACAACAACAAAATACAGGCGAAGATATTACAACATATCAGCAAGTTCCTGTAACCCTTGGCAGAGAATGTAGGCAGTGGAACAATGGCACAGCAGACTTGCACATGAGACAACCGATAACAGATATCATGTGCAGGATGATTCCATAGTCTAAACCCAGGGGGTCACGACCTTAGAAAATTCTGTTTATTATCCGGTACCCATGTTGTGAGCCTGGCTAAACCCCGTTGGCCGGAAGCACAAACTATTGTCGCTGCTGGGAATCGAACCTGGACTTCGCTAGGCAACGGCGCTAATCACTATTTCAGAGCAGATAAAGGCATATCAGCGATCAGCAAATGGCCTGTGAGGTGTGATGTGGTCAGTATGTGAAATATTGACCACATTCTGAAATACTGACCACATTCTCAAATACAGACCACATTCTGAAATATTGATCACATTCTCAAATGCAGACCACATTCTGAACTATTGACAACATTCTCAAATACAGACCACATTCTCAAATACAGACCACATTCTGAAATACTAGAAACATCAGATACCAAAAGTTAACTTTAAAGATGTGCATTGTTGAGCATTGCCCTTTGACATTCAATCTCTCGCGCACATTAAATGTATTATGTGCATATGCTGGGAGCTGTGGTAGTCCAGTTGCTAGCACTCTGGCCTGCTGGTCCTGTGGTCATGCCCCACAATCCCCTAGAGGTGGAATTTATGTTCATTGATCTGGACTTCTGAGTTGACCCAATCTAAAGTTAGTACCAGTCTATTACCTGGGAAGTTATGGAGGTCAACTTTATATTGATCACATCAATCATCGTGTGCCCATTAGTCTACAAATATTGGGCTAGCACCATTTAACCCATACGTCTCAGGTCGTGACAAGAGATCATCTACTTTACTTCTACTCTTCATAAAGTTAGTTAGTTACATATCCTTTACAGGACGTCATAGTCCACACCAGCATTTATCGATGTTATTTTGTCTTGGCAAGTTTACGTTCAGTAGTTTTCCATTGCTTTCTAAACGATAGGCATCCATACTATTTCGTAAAAACCAAGGCAAGGTGGTCTGCTGTCAAATCTCCCGCAGTTGTGTTTTGAACTCAGGTATGAGGGATTACGAAACGCTTCCCTACGCCTCTCGCCACGGAGCCGGGTTCATATACAGACATGTTACCTCTGCATTGTTGCTGTGTTTTCACTATTAAATTATAGGGGTGTAAATTGTATGTTTAGGTTTACTGCACGATAAACATGTCATCATAATATGCAGCATTTAGACTACACAACATACATGTTTGTGGCCACGATCTTTGCCATAATCAGATCCCCCTACCTCTACACCATCCGGCCCAGCAAACGCCTTTCTCTTGAGGAGTTTTGCCCTAGTAGACATTATATGTAACATACAGGTAAATGGGAATATTCTTAAACAGGTGATTAGGTACAACCATCTCGAAACAGTCATGACATCTGATTGGGGTTGCTTGGAGAGATTAGAACAATAATCGCTATGATAAAGGTAGCATTTTGCTAGATGGAAAACATTGTGACCAATAGAAATCTGTCAATTTAAATGAGAACAAGAGCGAGGGTAGATATGTGTTTCTGGGGGAAATGCAAAGAATACCATGGACAGACAGAAAAACCAATGACCAAGTCCTACAAGAAACAAATGAAAACAGCAAACTGATAAGAGAAATTAGTCGTAGACAGTCACAACGTGTTGGACATATGAGAAGAAATAAACTGGAGAACTTGGTGAGACCTGGCAAGACTGAGGGTGAAAAACCAAGGTGAAGTCAGAGAAGTAATTATATGGATGGCTTGGCCACGTGGTTTGGTCGAGACAAGAACACTGAGCTGATCCACGACTCTGGTGATCGGTTGAGATGGCAAAACATTACTGCACACGCTTATCTGCATGGCACGTGATGATGGTTTTCAGATAGTTTCTATAATGACTCTTCAGTTCTCTCTGTTGTCTGAAATGTTGATAATGTTGACGTTGCTTACATTACTGTTTGTTGTCCAGCTGTTTAAGTTTCCACATGCACTGCCTTTCTTGCCTAATATTTTACCTTCACAACGCTTATTTCTCAATCCAGCGTTTCCGTTGATATGCTTAATATTTTACGCTCATAAAGCTTATTTCCCTATTTTACCTGTCACGTTGAGTTAAGAACCGACATCACTGCACTCGGGGCATTCCTATAAGAGCTCAGCCGTAATCTTCAACAGCCAGCGTAGAGTTCTCGTACTAAAGTTGCCCTTTGCAATCTGATTACATGTCACTTTGAGGTGCCCCATCATGTTCACGTATCTTTTCCTTATGATTTTGATGAGTGACAGTGTAACATATGCATCTGTCATACAGCAGCGTTTGTTTTTCATGAAGTCCCACGAAAATATCAACATTTTTTTCTCAAAATACCACCATGCCACTGCATCCAGTTTCTTTAAATAAAAACAAAGACAAGGCTTGAATGCCTTGCGGAACAGGTGGTCTACCCCCCAGGTAGCTATCAAAGAGAACTGACATCAACCCATGTCTGCGCCTCGCTCATGACTTTCTTAGAGTCACTTGCTAGCCGTTAAGCCAACACGCCAGCGTTCCTTCCTTTACAATGTCATCATTCATTGCTCGACATTGGCATCCATACAGAAGCAGAGACCAGATACAGCTTCTTAGTAAGAGGATTTGTGTTTTTGTCATTCTATTAGAGGAGAATTTACATATGCGATTCATTTCTTTATTTCTTTGTCATATCTTCCATAGGATGTCCGCGTGTACCCTGATAGTTCTACAACATCGACCTATTGTACTGTTGCATCTTTACTATGTAAAGAACACATTATAAAAGTTGACTTTAAATTACCATACATTTAAATGAAACTAACTTTTAGCGACATCGCTTCTTCTCTCACTCCTCAACCACCTACAGCAACCTTAATTCTTGAAAACTATAACAAGAACTGCATTCGTTCGAAGGAGTACACACCTATGCTCTGGCAGCTACTGAGAAAGACTGGTGGGAATGGGTGTGTCCTGAGCAATAATATGGATTCTGTTACTGAGTCAACCACTCATTAAGTTGATACAGGAAATATACACATATTGGACTAGCTTACATACCCAACTATGGGACTAGCTCACATAGCAAACAGTGAGAGTAGCTTACATATACAATCATGGGACTAGCTCGATACACAACTATGGGACTAGCTCATATACCCAACTATGGGACTAGCTCATATACCCAACTATGGGACTAGCTAACATAACCAACTATGGGACTAGCTCACATACCCAACTATGGGACTAGCTAACATAACCAACTATGGGACTAGCTAACATAACCAACTATGGGACTAGCTCATATACCCAACTATGGGACTAGCTCGATACACAACTATGGGACTAGCTCGATACACAACTATGGGACTAGCTCGATACACAACTATGGGACTAGCTCATATACCCAACTATGGGACTAGCTAACATAACCAACTATGGGACTAGCTCGATACACAACTATGGAACTAGCTCATATACCCAACTATGGGACTAGCTAACATAACCAACTATGGGACTAGCTCACATAAACAACTATGGGACTAGCGCAGATACCTAACTATGGAACTAGCTCATATACCCAACTATGGGACTAGCTAACATAACCAACTATGGGACTAGCTAACATAACCAACTATGGGACTAGCTCAGATAACCAACTATGGGACTAGCTCAGATACCTAACTATGGGACTAGCTAACATAAACAACTATAGGACTAGCTCAGATAACCAACTATGGGACTAGCTCACATAAACAACTATGGGACTAGCTCACATAAACAACTATGGGACTAGCTCAGATACCTAACTATGGGACTAGCTCAGATAACCAACTATGGGACTAGCTCACATAAACATCTATGGGACTAGTTCAGATACCTAACTATGGAACTAGCTCATATACCCAACTATGGGACTAGCTAACATAACCAACTATGGGACTAGCTCAGATACCTAACTATGGAACTAGCTCATATACCCAACTATGGGACTAGCTCGATACACAACTATGGGACTAGCTCGATACACAACTATGGGACTAGCTCATATACCCAACTATGGGACTAGCTAACATAACCAACTATGGGACTAGCTCATATACCCAACTATGGAACTAGCTAACATAACCAACTATGGGACTAGCTAACATAACCAACTATGGGACTAGCTAACATAACCAACTATGGGACTAGCTAACATAACCAACTATGGGACTAGCTCATATACCCAACTATGGGACTAGCTCACATAACCAACTATGGGACTAGCTAACATAAGCAACTATGGGACTAGCTCATATACCCAACTATGGGACTAGCTAACATAACCAACTATGGGATTAGCTCATATACCCAACTATGGGACTAGCTAACATAACCAACTATGGGACTAGCTAACATAATCAACTATGGGACTAGCTCATATACCCAACTATGGGACTATCTCGATACACAACTATGGGACTAGCTCATATACCCAACTATGGGACTAGCTAACATAACCAACTATGGGACTAGCTAACATAACCAACTATGGGACTAGCTAACATAACCAACTATGGGACTAGCTCGATACACAACTATGGGACTAGCTCATATACCCAACTATGGGACTAGCTAACATAACCAGCTATGGGATTAGCTAACATAACCAACTATGGGACTAGCTAACATAACCAACTATGGGACTAGCTAACATAACCAACTATGGGACTAGCTCATATACCCAACTATGGGACTAGCTAACATAACCAACTATGGGACTAGCTAACATAACCAACTATGGGACTAGCTCATATACCCAACTATGGGACTAGCTCATATACCCAACTATGGGACTAGCTCATATACACAACTATGGGACTAGCTAACATAACCAACTATGGGACTAGCTAACATAACCAACTATGCGACTAGCTCATATACCCAACTATGGGACTAGCTCATATACACAACTATGGGACTAGCTCATATACCCAACTATGGGACTAGCTAACATAACCAACTATGGGACTAGCTAACATAACCAACTATGGGACTAGCTCATATACCCAACTATGGGACTAGCTAACATAACCAACTATGGGACTAGCTAACATAACCAACTATGGGACAAGCTCATATACCCAACTATGGGACTAGCTAACATAACCAACTATGGGACTAGCTAACATAACCAACTATGGGACTAGCTAACATAACCAACTATGGGACTAGCTCATATACACAACTATGGGACTAGCTCACATACCCAACTATGGGACTAGCTAACATAACCAACTATGGGACTAGCTCGATACACAACTATGGAACTAGCTCGATACACAACTATGGGACTAGCTCGATACACAACTATGGGACTAGCTCACATACCCAACTATGGGACTAGCTAACATAACCAACTATGGGACTAGTGTAACAGTAAGGGAGGAGTACTGGGGTATTATTAGAATCTAGTGGGAAACAGATACAGCACGATTGAGCATCGAGAGTGAAAGGGTGAGAGATGCTCGATCGTGACGTATTGGGTTGGCAAGGGCAGTTAAGATCCGGCCTTTGTCTTGAGTGGAGGTGAACATCAAACCTTTGACATCTTATACCAATAAACGTAATATTAACAAGAAAACAACATGCCTTCGTGTTCTTATACACTGGTATACTAGCTCATATACCCAACTATGGGACTAGCTAACATAACCAACTATGGGACTAGCTAACATAACCAACAATGGGACTAGCTCATATACCCAACTATGGGACTAGCTCAGATACCTAACTATGGAACTAGCTCATATACCCAACTATGGGACTAGCTCGATACACAACTATGGGACTAGCTCGATACACAACTATGGGACTAGCTCATATACCCAACTATGGGACTAGCTAACATAACCAACTATGGGACTAGCTAACATAACCAACTATGGGACTAGCTCACATAACCAACTATGGGACTAGCTCAGATACCTAACTATTGAACTAGCTCACATAACCAGCTATGGGACTAGCTCATATACCCAACTATGGGACTATCTAACATAACCAACTATGGGACTAGCTCACATAGCAAACTATGGGACTAGCTCACATAGCAAACTATGGGACTAGCTCATATACCCAACTATGGGACTAGCTCATATACCCAACTATGGGACTAGCTCATATACACAACTATGGGACTATCTAACATAACCAACTATGGGACTATCTAACATAACCAACTATGGGACTATCTAATATAACCAACTATGGGACTAGCTCACATAGCAAACTATGGGACTAGCTTACACACACAATTATGGTACTAATTCCTCACACCCAACTATGGGACTAGCTTACATAGCAAACTATGGGACTAGCTTACATACACAATTATGGTACTAATTCCTCACATCCAACTATGGGACTAGCTCACATACTCAACTATGGGATTAGCTCACATACCCAACACGCCTCAATGCGTGAAAATGGCTTCATTAACTATTGAGTTACTTAGTGTATTAGTCACAAAGAGGGCTAGAGGTTGAAGCACCACCTTTAGAGGTAGCGCAGTAGTTAGAGTGCTTGGCTGTCTGTTTCAATCCCTTTTGAGGCGTAGATTTTTTTCCGTAACTGGTCCAAAAATGTCGAAGCAGCCTAAACTTTGTAGAAGTCCTGGGAAGTACAAATGGATGGTTTGATATTGGTTATCTGCCATCGAGAGTTTCCCCCTAACTCGCTAACTGAGCTTAAAGATTACATATTTAACTCGCTAACTGAGCTTAGAGGTAGCGATTTCATTTTATCTCGCAAACTCTGCTATAAGTAACGTATTTCTCCTTAACTCTCTAACTCAGCATATAGGTCGTAATTTCCCTCTTCTCGCTAGCTTCAGATACGGACAATGTTTCCAAACAAAAATCTCACAGAATGTAAACTTTCTTATAACATGCAGACAAAACAGCCGTCCTGTACGCTGGCGATTAGATATAATCTTTGGTGTATATGTTTCCCACATTAAAGATTCCTCGCCGTTGGAAATCATAAATAACACTATGCAATTAACCAAATACATTACACCCTATGTCACAAAGGCTCAATCACATAATTGCTGCATACAGGGCGATCACAAAGTAAACAATTGTCTACCACCAGTAACAAACTTTCAGTCCGATATGAGGAGCATAACCGTCCTTTATTTGGTAAGTGTGATGTAACTTACATATCAACTATCACCCTTACTGAAACATCCAAACATACCCATGTCCGCAAAACGACAGATAATAAACAGCATATTCACACCAACCCTATGCTACCAATCTCAAACCTGGACTTTATCCAAATTACACCTTCGCAAAATCAACACCTGCGAAATGAGATGCCTGAGGAGAGCTGCCAACTTAACAATCCGAGACCGAGTAAGAAATGCTACTATCAGACAGACTGTGGGATCAACACCTTGTGCCACATTTATTGACAGACAGAAGATCAAGTGGTTTGGCCATGTCATTAGAATGCAACATCAGCAACTACCATCACTGGCCCTACATCAAAGATCATCTGCGACGAGACCACGAGGACGTCCAAGAAGAAAATGGATTGACGACATCAGAGACATTGTACAACCTCACGGAATGACACTATCCAGTGCCGTCCACCGGGCGCTGGAACGCAAATTATTCATCCCCACGACGCTTGACGGCAGAAGTGGAAGATGATGATGATGATGATGATGATGATGTAACACCGACGATGGTCTGGTAAGTGTGGTATCTTTTCGAACCGTGCTGGTTATTGTGGTATGCCACCAGCGCTGGTCTGATAAATATGCTATTTTGTTTGTTTGTTTGTTTGTTTAGTCATTGGATCAACATCACGGCACACGGTTTAACCCATGAGTGCTCCGTTTTCCTCCTAACTCAAACCTGAGTCTCGAGAAACTCAGCTCAATGCACGAACTCCGTTGCATCGCCGAGGATCCTGAAATACTTTGGGTAGATTTTTAACTCGAAATTTTGCCCGGGCAGCGCCGTTGGGCTAATCTTTTTCGATTTCCAACTGCCAAGGGATTTTTTACGTGCGCAACAATACATACGGGCGTCCGATCTCACTACCCAGAGACCAGGGGAAATTTTATTACTGGAAGTCCAGGTGGATTTTTTAAATAAATCCCGGTCCTCACCGGGGCCTGAACTCGGGACCTCCAGCACTCGAGGCGGACACCATACCTCGAGACCACTCATCCCCCAAATATGCTATTTTACCGACCCTAGCCTCGTTGGCTGTCTGCTTGGTTGGTTGGTAAATTCTCTAGAAGACACAGTTTTAACTCTTAAATCCATTCTCTTGAAGTTAAGATCGTTTGAATTATTAAAGAAGTATCTATCGAAAGTGAGGTTGGTACATAAACTTATTCCCATTCTCGTATTGAAGTGTAATGTCCACGGGATTGTCTTGCTGCGCTCATTTTCCCATCTCGAAGCTCAAGTGTGCAAGACCAGCATCGAAACGTATTACCTGTGGACAGGCATATTACGTTGTAGCTAAGTTATGATTCAGAGCAGTGAATACTATATACGGGCTGGCTACGATTAGGCCTAGGCTGGTAAGCTCTAAAAGTGTTAGGTATTTGATTGTCGAAAGGCTTCATTCGAATGCCCAGAGGGAAACCCTAGCCTGGTAAGTATGTTGTCTCACCAGCACTCGTCTGGTATGTACGGTATCTCACCTGCTCGAGTCTGGTTAATATGGTATCTCATATGCATTAAGCTGATATCTCACCAGCACTGGTATGGCTTCTTGTCAGCACCAGTCTGGTAAATATGGCATTTCCTCGACACTGGTCTGGTAAATACGGTATCTCTCCAGCACTGGTCTGATAAATATGGTATCTCTCTAGTGCTAGTCTGGTAAATATGTTTTCTCACCAGCGCTGGTCTGGTAAATATTGTATCTCCTCAGCGCTGGTAGGGTAAGTGATAACTCACTAGCACTATCCTGGTATGTGGTATCTCACATATTTTGTTATGGTAAATGGCCGGTCTCCCTGGCGAAGCAGTTAAGGGTGATTTTCGTAATTCCGTATACCCACGTACGAAACACAGCTGCGCGAGATTCGCGTTGGTTTCTTAAGGAAAGGAATGTGAGCTGGTCGTTCAGAAAGCAATGGCAAACTACTGAACGTAAAACTTGCCAAGGCATCAACAGCAGCTGAAAAATGCTGGTGTTGAGTGCAATGTACTGTAAATAGGATATGAAAAAAAAACAAAGATGGCATATACCAACTTTAGTGGGGGGAAATATTGTGTACAACTGACTTTGGTCAGTTAAATGTTGTATACCATCAGTGTGGGTAGAGTACCTGTGGTGTTTCACCAATCTTTGTCGAGTAAATGAGATATTTCACGGATCTAAATATGGCAATTGTTGCACACCAACTGCCTGAGTCTTGTAAATCAAGACAACAGACATGTGTCGACATTCGTCCGAATGTGTGAACGTGCATGAATCGAAAATGGTTGCAGGAAATCTCTCCACCACATAGAAGAAAAATAATCATTAAAAAGATCATAATATGAAATATGAACATGTGTGATTTTTTTCTTTAATTGAAACGACAATCAATGAGTGCCATGTTGGTAATTGGCATCACTTACTGTCTACCTCCAGTTACTTTTATCTATCACCTCAAGGGTACATATGAGTCTCTCACACACACACAAAACAAACAGAAATATACGTTCAGAACAGATCTTTTTTCAAGTCGTTTTCTTCATGTTATTTTTCTCCCCTTTCCATCAATCTTTATCTTTATTATAATTTAAGGCAAAATGTCATGTTCAATGTATTTAATGCATGGTAATCTTCCCTGTGTACATAATTTACCATTATTCTATTATTTTGTGTTCGATTTTTTTGTTCTTTTAATTAATTATTATTATTATTTGTTATAATTATCATCTAACAACATCTGGACATGATTTGCTTTCAAGATTGAACTCTCAGATGTATCTCATACACTGTTATGTACTACATACACGATTATAAGATTATCCATCTCTAATATACCCATCATACACAGTTGTGTGATTCTCAATCAATACCAAGCACCTCACATGCATTACTTATTCCTCTTTTGCAATAACAGCCTGCTTTTTGCTTTTTCATCTTATTATATCTGAGGATTGTTGTACGTGGGGAGCTGTCTTTGTTGTGGTAATACATATCAAGCAATTTTACTTGCTATCGTTTCGTGAAGTGTAACTTGTCTGTTACAATAATTTGTCTCTTAATGGTCAGCCTCGGTAATGCTGTGGCCATGAACTTGTCTGCAGACTCGATGGTCGTGTGTTCGAATCCTTCTCGGGGAAGGAGGGTGGGGTTGTTTAAAAAGTAATTGGAGCGCCCACGTTGACCCAGATTTCCTTAAATGCGTACCAGGGAATGTCGTGGGAAATAAAGGCAACCAGTATGATATTGACCACATCACCCCAGGCACAATATAACTGTTAAACTGCTGTTCTCTTGTGCTGTTGTGCTAACATTTGTATGTTCTCTTTTGCTGTCATATTAACATGTATCTGTTCTATTTTACCGTCATATTAACATGTGTCTATTCTATTTTACCATCATATTAACATGTGTCTATTATATTTTAACATCATATTAACATGTGTCTGTTCTATTGTACAATCATATTAACATGTGTCTGTTCTAGTTTATCATCATATTCATATGTGTCTGTTCTAGTTTACCATTAGATTAATATGTGTCTGTCTCTTTGGCTGTGGATGTCCAGATCTGGATCTGATGCTAAAGGGTGGGGAGGACGATTATGTTGGACACAGCTCTAATTGTTTGTAGTGTCACGTGTTTCTTCTGTATCTTTAGTGAAACATGCCCAGTGATCTGACTGTCTTTGTTGCATAAGTGTTCACTTTGTGTATATAATGTTTAATCAAGTGAAGTTTTCAATACAGATCTTTCTGAGCTTTTGCGGTTGTTATGAAATTCTTTAATGGATACTGCAACTTTAGTAAACAGACAGTGTTTTAAAAATTCTGAGATACACTTTTAATTTAATAAAGTCCTTATTTTATGTGGGTACTTCAGCTCCTAGGAACAACGGTAGCGTGGCGACCAGACGCTCGTCTGCTGTACAGGCGGTTTGGGGGTTGATCTGGATTAGAGCACTTTCGACTTAGTAGACCGAACTCAAACTTGGTACCCGGAAGTGTCTTGGGAAGTAAAGGCTGTTGTGTGATATCCATCAGATTACTCGGCGAGTGCGGTTTAGTTTGTAAAGATATGAGTCTAGCTCAATATGCCCAATGCACCATAGGATTGTAAAAGGGAATGTTAGTTTACTTATAGAACATCCTGGGTTCCGCGATATCATAGTGACCAGACCCCCACCTGTCGGCCCAGTGGTCATGAGCTCTGCGAGTCTGATTTTAAAACATGACCTGGGCTCCTGGGTTGACTCAGCCTAAAATGGGTACCAGCAAATGTCTTCGGAAGTAAAGAAGGTCAGCTGAATACTGACCATTGACTACCGATGGATCTATAATAATAATGATACCACTACATGCCCAGTATGCTTTAATATTGCAAAAGGCCTTTTACTGCTTTTACTTACTATACATCCAAACTTCCCAGATAAATTTATCAATCCCGCTTCTAAAATATCAGTTTCAGAACTGCAACCATAACAGCCATACAGGTTAATGCTTTGATTATTACTATGAGTTGCTGCTCATATATTAGGAATTAGTCTTTGTGCTTCTGTGTGGATAGTTTCAGAATATACTTTCTTCTAAAACGTTTTCACGCTTTTGATTCATTGGCAGTCTCTGAGTCAGCTCTGCTCTCCCCTTCAGTTGCCAGAATACGTCGTCTGACACCTGGACTCTGTCGTAACTTCAGGACAAAGTATTTGTCTTTTCTGATATCACGCAGCTCTTCATAGTACTTATATTTAGGTCGAAAACTGTCCTCTATTGTAGATCTGTTGTAATCGTCTTCCCCAAAGTCTGTAGAGCATTCTGGAGATAAATTGTGATACAGTAGTTGTGATTAGAAAACACCAACACTAAATATGGCAACTGTAATGTTAACTTAAATTTGACATCATTTAATAAATTGCGTTGCATTTTTTAATCATGTCTGTAGCTAACAATATATGATTTCGACAATAATTTTATCGTGTTAGCTTTCCCTAACCAATTGTCCCCAGACAACCTACCAGGCAGCAGGTTTGTATATGGCCGCGTCTGGTTTTTACCCATTGACCTCTCCACACGGGAGAGCCTACCCGTAGCGTCGGCATAGCTCTTGTAGGTCATTGGAACGCCCAAGCCGCTTTACTATTACAAGCTGGATACACAGCAAAGGGGACTTAAATTTGAAAACACACAGAAAAATAGATGCAGGATTCGGGACGCAGAGGTGTTTCCAAGGCACCAGGGCCAGGTTCTATACTGGCCCAGACCTACTAATACGTCCTAGTCGTGCATCCTGGGCAACAGGTCCATTCAGGGTCCTGGCTAACGTAGTAGGATTGCTGATTCTTCCGAAGTCGGAGAGTATCTGCCTGCACGCCAAGGAACAACCAGTCTGCATACCAATAAGCCAGACATTGGACAATTGATACTCATGAAAGCCTCAGTCCGATATGACATCACACTGATGTTGGACAACAGGATGTCTTCATCCAACATACAGATCTTCACACTTTAGCTCACAGCCAGCGAACACAAGCAAGCAGCAAGCAGATGCAGGATTCTTTCATAAATATCTCACGTTCGAGATATAGAGCCACTGCACGCTGAGGGAGATACTGAAGTGGGTTTCTGAGAACTAATAGACTGAATGCTTCCATCTGATGACTAACTAATTGACTGGCTAATTAACTAATTAACTAACTAACTAATTAACTAACTAAATAACTAACTGGCTAGCTAGCTAACTAATTAACTTACTAACTGGCAAGCTAGCTAGCAAAGTAAGTAACTAACTAACTGGCTAGCTTGTTACCTAAGTAACTAACCGCCTAGAGAGCTAATTAACTAAGTAACTAACTAACTAGCTAATTAACATACAATCACGCTGTCATCAGCATAATGTAAGTTGTTTGATCAATACCAACTGCAATCCAGATACATGTTTTCTAGATATCATTGTATACTCATTGCATAAGAAATGAAATCGTGGAAGGGTATGCATCTATGTCTGACATTCTGCTTAATGCACTGACATGTTGCTGTTTGTCAAGTCTTATACAAGATGTTGACTGCCAGTATTTGTTTTTATTACTTTCAAATATTTGCCATCAGTGCTAGAAACTTCTAGTTGTCTGATTAGTCTAAACTGTTCAACTCTTCCAAATGTTTGTATGCAGTTTATCAAACTTTAGTTCAGTTACATACATTGACATACAGACGCACCCACAAGAAAACACGCACACACAACCACACACACGGAACTGAAACAAACTCACATACCCCCACACACTTACATCATACACACACACACATATCGACATGAAAACATACACACACACTCAAGCATGCATGCATGCACGCACAAACGCACACCGCACACACGCATGCGCATGCGCACAAACACGCACGCACGCACGCGCGCACACACACACACACATATTTTTTTTTTGCATATCCTTTACAGGACATCGCTGTCAACACCAGCATCTTTCAGCTGTATGTTAATTTCTTGGCAAGATTATGCTCAGTAGTTTGCAATTGCTTTCTGAGCGGCCAGCTCACATACCCCGTAAGTTACCGATGCGATTCGAACCACTGCTGATTCTCACCGTCATCACGTTACCCACGAGAGTATACGAGATTACGGAGAAAAGTCGCTAACCTCTAAGCACACACAATTATAATGAAGTTAATTTGCTGCCATTTGCTTACCTTGGTATGACCACCTCACAGGAATAATGCCTCTTTCTGGAACAGTAACTATTGTAATAGGCACTGCGGCATAAATGACAGCATCAGAATACTGGCACTCAATCTGTAAAGTTCATTAACTATAGCTCAGTATGGAGTTGATAGGTTCCTATTGTTTATTTAGGCAAATTCGTTAAGATATAAAACAAAACTTGAAAAATGAAGATGATATTATGTCATACTTCAAGTATTCTGGTAGGGTATACATATTCTGTCATGCTCTAATTTGTATATCATGCCTTAAGTATGCTACTATGATCTAAGTATTATGTTAAACTCTAAGCCAGTGTTCTCAACCGGTGGCGAATATCCCTCCAGGGGGGAATTGTAGGGTTTTCAGTGGGAAAATAAGAACAGAGTCTGGCAGACCTGGCTTCAGGACCACACAAAACGAGATTGTTCCCCTCTCTCTCTCTCTCTCTCTCTCTCTCTCTCTCTCTCTCTCTCTCTCTCTCTCTCTCTCTCTCTCTCTCTCTCTCGCTCTCTCTCTCTCTCTTTGAGGGTGTGTGTGTGTGTGTGAGGGTGTGTGTAAGGGTGTGTGTTAAGGGTGTGTGTGTATGTGCGTGTGCGTGCGGTTGTGTGTGTTTGTGTAAGGGTGTGTGTGAAAGGGGAATGACATTTTGGAAAGAGGTGGAGGGGAATGGCATTCTGAACGCATGGTGAAAGAGTGCATATGCCAAAAAAGCTTGAGAGCCACTGTTTTAAGCATTCTGTCATACTCATATTATTCTGTCATTTTTAAGTATTAAGTCATACTCTAAATATTCTGTGGGACGCAGAGCTGTTTCCAAAGCACCAGGGCTGGGTTATATACTGGCCAAGACCTAGTGACGCGTCCTCGTCGAGTGTCCTGGGCAACAGGTCCCTTCGGGGTCCTGGCCAAAGTCAGTAGGATCGCCGATTCCTCCGAAGTCGGAAGTGTCTGCCTGTACGGCGAGGAACCACCAGTCTGCACACCAATAAGCCAGACATGGGACATCGGATACTCACGCAAACCTCAGGTCCTGTATGATATCACACTGATGTTGGACAACAGGATGCCTTCATCCGACATACAGGACTTCGCGTTAGAGTTCAAGCCAACGAACACAAGCAAGCAAGCAATATTCTGTCAGCTCTATTTATTCTTTCAGTTCTAATTATTATGTCATACTCTAAGTATTCTGTAATATTCTAAGTATTTAGTCATACTCTAAATATTCTGTCAGTCTTACATATTATGTCATACTCTAAGCGTACTGTTATATTCTAAGCATTATGTCATGCTATAAGTATTCTGACACTCTCTAAGTATTTTTGTGACGTTAAGTAATCTGTCATACTCTTAAGTATTCTGTCAGTTCTAAATGTTCTATCATAGTCTATATATTATGTCATATTATAAGTATTATGCCATAATTTAATTATCCAGTTATAATCTAAGAAGTCTGTCATACAATAATTATTATGTCATATGATAAGTTTAGATTCTTACCTCTAGTACTCTTTTATACTCTAAGTGTCTTGAAATTAGTAACAATATAAAATAACACAAGCAATGCAGCTCTACAGAAACATAATTAGGAAACCTAAAGAACGTTGCAACAACTAGCCTTCATCAGCAAATACATAAAGAACACACAACATATGATCACGGAGAAGACCCTCCAGTGACTAAATTAAGACATAATAATCGGACGAGAAGAATAAAATGATGAAAATATGAGAACAATAAAGAGAAAATGAAAATTTGAAAAATTAACTTTATATGTGATGATAAGAGAAAAGGTGGAGAGATTAGATGAATTCAATGAAAGGGGCAGTGAATGGTGGAATGGTGAAGGAGTCTACATGGAAGATAAGAGGTAGATGTACATCAGAAAAATAAAAAATAAAGTGATAGCCAGTAACGAGTTAAAGGAAGTAAATAAGTCTAAAGCGCAGATAAAAACATATAACGATTAACAGGATGAGATAGTAACTTAGTTGCAGTTGTAAACATAATTATAATATGAATAAAATGAAATTGGTAGAGATTCACATATTTTGAAATTGTACGAGGTTGTCTGGCATTTACCACCAACCGTTCACAATGTCCAATAGATGAGAAATTTCTAACAGCACAAATTTGACGACCTATGTTTGTACCTCGTCAGGTGATCAGAGATTGTTTTATCATATCACCGAGTCCCTACCTGGTGGTCAGAGATTGTGATATGATATCACTGAGTCACTGCCTGGTTGTCAGAGATTGTTTTATGATATCATTGATCCACCACCTATTGATCAGAGATTGTTTTATGATATCACAGAATCAATACCTGGTGATCAGAGATTGTATTATGATATCATTGAGTCGCTACCTGGTTGTCAGAGATTGTATTATGATATCACTGAGTCACTGCCTGGTTGTCAGAGATTGTTTTATGATATCATTGATCCACCACCTATTGATCAGAGATTGTTTTATGGTATCACAGAATCAATACCCGGTGATCAGAGATTGTATTATGATATCATTGAGTGCCTCTGAAGACAAAACTATTCTCCTCAAAAGGATTGAAACTTAACGCTTCTTTAATAAACAGGGATAAGTGTGGCGAAGTGGTTAAGCTGCCTGCCTCGGGCTTCAAAGGTCGTGGTGTTAATGTCGGATTGCGGCATTCCATTCAGGAGTGCACTTTCCTTTCTCAGACTCCTAAGGGTCATCGCAGGAATCGTACTCTGTGAGATGTTTTCGACAAACCACTCGGCAGAAAGAGACCAAGCCATAAGGGATAAAACTCAGTGCAATGAAGTGGATTATCTTGCCCTTATACCTTTAAATTCTTGATTTTAAGATGGATGTCTGCTTCTAGGTCTCGCCTTCCTCCCGAACCTCAAAAAACCAGTATAAACAATACATGAAGACATGGACATTCTGAACTGCTACTGGTCTCACCGCTACACAATATCTGACATCTATAACTCTGCATTTGCTAAGTCTAGATGGGCAGGTCGGAGGAACTGCAAGACACAAGCTCTTCCACTGTCGCCTCTGTCCAGGCCTGATGTTCTCATTGAATTCCAGCTCCTCCAGAAGGATGGGCCGGCAATAACTGTCCCCATACGTCACCAGCTGTGGGCAGAGGCATAAACAGACCTGGTCAATATTTGAACAGCAATTGAGTGGCATGATATGTTAAAAATTGCAGGATGCATCGTAGACAAAGATGTTTACAACGCCTGTTTCTCAACTCAGATTTATAGAATCATTACCTATGTTTAATAGTAAATGAAATCACACAACAAACATAGATTAGGTAAATAAAGTGATAGTCGTATGAGTAATCTTCGTCTTCTGTCCTTTACGTACCTTTGGGGTATAGGCCATCAACCAAACCATTCCAAGTCATCCTGTTATCTGCTATCTCGTGCAGCTCCCTCCCGTCCTCCCAATATAATTCATCTCTGTCTGTAACCCTCTCCTCCGTGTGTTTTAGTGCTCCAGCTACTTCGTTTGCCTTGTGGGTTCCAGACAAGGGAATTTTTGGTTAGTTTCTATTTGTAGTAGCACTGTCATCATCATCATCATCATTAAGTGTCATGCCTGCTGGCATAGGCATTCATGACTTTCCACATCTCGGTCTTTGGTTTTCTGGATCAACTCTGCTGATTATATTCCTCCATGCCACCGTCCTAATTCATCCAGCATCATTTCTCTTGGTCTGCCTCTGCCTCTATTCCTCTCGATCATTTTAGTTGTCATGATGTTCTCCATTGCCCCTCTTCTCATCATATGACCAAAAAAGCTGTTTGTCTCTTTCTTATTGTTGTATATAATGTTCTAGTTTCATTACATTCTTTCAAGCAGTCGTTGTTAGTTACTTAGGCAGTCCAAGGAATTCGCAACATTGGTCTCAGGAACCACATCTCTGTTGCTTCCATGCTTTTCCTAATTTGTTAATTTATATTCCAAGATTTACAGCCATACAGCAAAACAGGTTCTATATAGTTCTTTAGCAC
This sequence comes from Cepaea nemoralis, assembly GCA_014155875.1. NCBI lineage: Eukaryota > Metazoa > Mollusca > Gastropoda > Stylommatophora > Helicidae > Cepaea > Cepaea nemoralis. Next base: position 243,341 of record JACEFZ010019395.1, read on the forward strand.
ATTCTTTATTACAGGCAATGATAGTGACTTATTGCATAAGATATTTTTCATTTTCTGATATACAGCTTTTTATTGCCCTATTCTGCTCTTAATCTCTGTTGTGAAACTTCCATCTGATGTTATAAATGCCCCTAGGTATCTAAAATTATCCACATGGTTAAGAATGTTCCCTTCTATTTCTATTTCACATTTTTATTCCGCCCCTTGTTTTTGTTTTTGTTTTGTTTTTTTATATCACCATTGTTACTGTTTTGTTGATACTCAAGGAGAGTCCTTTCTTTGCACTCTCTGTTACTACAATGTCCATAAATTATTGTAGATCTTTTGCATTATCCGCCACCAATTCTGTTTTATCGCATAGAGTATATTGTTTATATTATAACCTCCGAATAGTATTCCTGGCTTCTCTTTAATCTCTCTCATTATTACTTCACTATAGATGGACAAGTGATCCGGTGGCAAAACACATCCCTGTCGTACTGCCAGCCATATTTCTTCTATTTCGCACCAATAATGTCCGTGCTATGACGTGTGATCACCTACTAATGTTTTGGTGTACCGTCTACCTGAAGCTTCTGAATGAAAAAGGGGACGGTTAGTTTGAGGGATCGGCCAGCCTACCATATCTGTTGGGGCAGTCATTTTGTATCCGCTACATGCGGGGATTTGTATGCAGACACTCCCGTGCACGAGAATTCAAAGGATTTATACCCCAGGAAGGAGGTAACTACTATTGTATGGCTGATAGATTATAAGAATATCGGTAAACGTGAATTACTATTATCGCATGGTATGAATGGATGTAAGAGATATATACTGCTGACATAATCATTCACAAGGAGCTTTAATATTAATGAATTGCTACGTGTTTATATGACGGAGACAAGAATTCACCTCTGATTTCCCAACGGGCAATGTTCCAGTAATGTCTTATTTTGAAGCTTGCCGGCGGGTTGCTTCGTGACTACTCTGTTGAACATTATCGTTGGACAGTCTCAGTTGAAGATCGTTCATGTTTAATTTTGTTTTCCTTTTGCATCCTTTTTACAGGACAGGACAGCATTTTATTGCTGTTGTTGATGTCTTTGTAATTAACTTTCAGTAGACTCCATTGCTTTCTGAACGACCGGCTCCCATACCAACTCGTTTATACCCAGGGCAACCCGGTTCATGTTTAATTAGTAGGGGAAATATGTTGGTAATTGTTTCTCTAGACATTGTGACAGACACGTCACAGCAATAGTTATATAGGTTCTCGGTGTTTTTCCTATCCAGTGCCAGTGTCTTTTCCTCACCTCTTGTTTCAATGGGATTGGTTCATGTCTCTTCATAAGCACTACATTGGTGATACGGTCACACCATTGTATTCACACTATTCTATGCAGGCACCAATTAGTGAATGTATGTAATTGATTAGTAATTCTTTTAATTGATCTGTGTTTCTGACCCACAATAGAACCGAATTAACATTGAAGTTAAAGAATATAATTTTCAAGTTAACTTTAAGTTCTTTGGCTTCTGTATATTTGCTCCTATTTTGTATTCTTATTTTAATATTTCTACCTTTTCTCTCGTTTGTGTCTAAATTGGTTGCAAAATATGTGTATCATTTCGCCTCTTGAGCAAGTATATTTGATCACAAGTTCATTTCCATCTCATGTGAAGATTCTCTGTTCATTGGAAAGCACGAAGTATTCTACCAAACAACCGAATGATGCCTTCCAAAGTCAACAAACCTTCATGATGATGATCTTCCCACTGATGTGGCCTATGAATATACATCACCATCTTTCACTTTTACGTCAAGCGTCGTGGAGGGGATTAGTTGAAGTTCCAGGACTTGATTGGAGGAATTGTATATGTGTCATTGCAGTCTTTGATGCCTTCCGTCAATTGTCTTCTCTGTGGCTCTTTTGCTCTCGTATCAGATCTTCTTTGGTGTAGTGCCAGTGCTGATAACTGATGGTGTTGTATTCTAACGAAATGGCCGAACCATTTGATTTTCTGCCTTTCAATGTGTATGGCGCAAGCTATTGATTCCACTGTCTGTATGATAACATAATTTCTTACTCGGTCTCGGATGGTTAAGTTGGCAGCTTTTCTAAGGCATCTCATTTTGCAAGCGTTGACTTTGCGTAAGTGTTATTGTGTAATGTCCAAGGTTTCGCATTGGTATGAATGTGCAGATTCACTAATGTGTCGTTTTGCTGGCAAGGGTGTATTTAAATGTTTCAGTATAGGTGATTTTTCACAACTGATTTCTAGTTCTCTGTCTATTCTGCCATCTTCTGTGATCAAACTGCCTGGATATTTAAACGCTTTAACTTGGTTCAGAATAACTTATATTGAATGGGTTAAAGCTGTAAATGTTCGAGTGCTAGATAACGTACAAGAGAAACACATCGTTTCATTATATGCATGTGTTACCTCACCTGTTTCAGCTGCAGCCTACAAGGACCAGACTTTCTCATTGTCATATTGTGAATCTGCACGTCGGCGTGGATGACTTCGCCCGGCACATATGAGCGCTTCATCACACACAGAGAGCAGGAGACACGAGATGGGCGGCAGCACGTGGTGCTGAATGTGCGCTCAGCGTGGTCCTCCAGCATGTGTCTGGGCTGCAAACAAAGTTATCTCATAATTGAGCGTACTTACATTTCATGTAGCATGCCTCAAATGTTCATGGTTACTACAGATGCCTGCACTTTATTACCAAGAGTGTTGTGAAAACAATCTTACATTTGGGGAAACGATTTAATGCCTGTGAATAGCCACTTTCAGTACACATACGTTAATGCTACAGTCTCCTTTCATAGCTCATAAATGGAGATTCCAAAAGCAGTGTACGGAATCGGTTGCACTGGCAAGGCTACCTGACTCCACGGGTACTTTAACAGTCTTGTGTCAGTTATTTTAACAATGTAATTCTCTATCTGCACTCCTCCACGTCCTGCTCCCCCTACTCCTCTTCCTCCTCCTCCTCCTCCTCCTCCTCCTCCTTCTTCTTCTTCTTCTTCTTCTTCTTCTTCTTCTTCTTCTTCTTCTTCTTCTTATTATTATTATTATTATTATTATTATTATTTACATCTTGCAAAATATCGTATCTACAATATGTGTTTCCTTTATGGTAAGCTCTGATTTCTGCAGATCTTCAGAGTGTTGTTGAGTGTGACATGCAGACATGTTTCATCATCTCATAGAATACATGTTTTACAGCTACATGTGTTACACTGTTGTAAAATGAGTTACTTATTTTGATTTGTGTATCATTACATACACGGTGTTATAGAGTATACATTGCGCTGCGTGTATTGTTTTTCTTTGTTCTGCAGTGTCCTATTCTGATGCCAGAAACATAGTAACTTGTCCGGTCATGTGTATATAATAATTATTATCCTATACCGAGTGGCTTTCTGATTCACTATAATAGATAGTGAGCTATGTTTATCCACTTTAGTTACTTTTTCTAAATTGCTTTTTTAATTATTGTAATTACATATAATTGCGCTTATACTGCATAGTTGAATAGCTCTTTAAAAAAAAACAAATCCAAGGGTGTCTTATTCAAGTCTGTAGGTCAATTTTAAGCCGAGATATTAATGGGGAGAACTTGGTGACAACTGGTAAGATCGAAGGGAACAGACCAAGGGGAAGACCTAGAAGCAAGTACCTGGATGGCTTGGCCTTGTGGCATGGTCGAGACAGAAACTCGGAGCTGATCCACGACTCTGGTGATCGAGTGAGATGGCAGAACATGACCGCCCACGCTTACCGGCATGGCACATGATGGATGGATGGATACAATAAAAACGATTTTGACCTTTCACTTTTTGTGACCCTACCTACACACTCACACAACTATCGGTTTACACTGTCACCAAGGGAGATTAACACTCGACCTGTCTAACTCAAAGAAAAATAACTCTGCCGGTTTATATATATATATACACACACACACACACACACTAGCTGACCCGGCCCGGCTTCGCCCAATCCCTGGAGGGGATCTATCTATCTATCAGTCTGTCTGTCTGTCTGCTTGTTTGTCTGTCTGTCTGGCTGACCCGCCCCGGCTTCACCCAGTCCCTGGTGGGGAGCATCTCATTTAATTCATATAAGTAGTCATATAAGCTCCCGTTCCCGACTATCTGTCTGTCTGTCTGTCTGTCTGATCCGGCCCGGCTTCACCCAGTCCCTGGTGGGGAGCATCTCATTTAATTCATATACGTAGTCATATAAGCTCCCGTTCCCGACTATCTGTCTGTCTGCCTGTCTGTCTATCTGTCTGACCCGGCCCGGCTTCACCTAGTCCCTGGTGGGGAGCATCTCATTTAATTCATATACGTAGTCATATAATCTCCAGTTCCTGACTATCTGTCTGTCTGTCTGTCTGTCTGTCTGTCTGTCTGTCTGTCTGTCTGTCTGTCTGTCTGTCTGTCTGAGCCGGCCCGGCTTCACCCAGTCCCTGGTGGGGAGCATCTCATTTAATTCATATAAGTAGTCATATAAGCTCCCGTTCCCGAATATCTGTCTGTCTGTCTGTCTGTCTATCTATCTGACCCGGCGTGGCTTCGCCCAGCTCCTGGCAGGGATCGTCTCATTAAATTTACACAGTAACTTAAAAGAATGTCCTTCCACACACCATCCATTATTTTTAATGAAAACTGTTTCTAATCACCTACATGACTGTAGATAACTTCTTTAAGCATAAAAAGATGAGTTACAATGTTATGCATTATGCATTATTTTTATGAAAACTTTGAAAAGGCCTTAAAGATTATATCATTATTTATTATAACTCATATTCCTGAAAATAACTATAGACAAAGAGTTTATAAATCTTTGAAAGCGATGCAACAATATGACTATAAAGTATATAGAAATGTTATTAAAAAATATGCCCCTTGAAACAACTTTTCTAGAGTTAAGTCCCCTTGCTATATAGAAATATATAATGAAAAATGAAATATTAAATTTTAGTAAGTAAGTAGCCGGAAAAAAACTAAACAACTATGACAGTAAGTTGCACAGGAATGAAAGGAAAACGTGTAGAAAATTTCATCTCAATCGGATGGACCGTTCGCGAACGCATAAAGGACGGACGGAAATACATACATTGTGTTTTATATATATATATATATATATATATATATATATATATATATATATATATATATATATATATATATATATATATATATATATATATATATATACACACACATACACACATACACACACGCACACACAGATATATACATCTTCACGTCATCCGTGTGACGTCAGACCACGAGTGCACTGCACACCGCGAGTCTTGTCAGCCAGCGTAGATAGATGCATTTTGACAAATGATGTTCTGTTGGAAAGATGAAAAATTATCAATGACCCGGCCCATGCAGAGTGATGAAAATTTATAAACAAATACTAAATTTGACGGTGAATGAAATCATGCATTCATTGGCATGCAAATCGCCGTCAATATTCCATAACAATATTACATAGTCATGGCTGACAAGGAAACGGCTATTTCGGCCATTAAAATATCACATCAGAGCATGCAATTTTCCTCATTTTAGTTTGGGATGACGCTCCCGACCTTAATAGTCGAAAATGACAAGATGTACATAAAAATGGATGATACATCTAATAACACATACTAGAACAAACAAATACATCTACATAAAACGTGATTTGCGAGTCTATTTACGTCTGGAAAAGCCATTCTGTATCTCTGTGTAGGAAACGAATTTCAGAAACACGAGATGTACACTACACACGTAAACCGAGGAGGGAGAAACTAAACAAAGTAATCGGTCCCTTTTTTAACGCGTACTTGAAATATTCCGGAAATTTAACATCACGAGTACTCTAAACTTACTTAAATCAGAGACACAAAAAATAGTTGCCGAACAAAACCACAAATATATTTCCGTTAAATTGCGGTAATCTGTACCGTAGTGGCTAGCTATGTTTTATAAGGCCTTGAATAATAATCTATCCGCAACAGAGCTGTTTTATACAGAAACACATCAGAATTACGCATCCAGAATCAAAGGCCTATTGCAATCCAAACTGGTTCACAACCTATAGTTTTATTTTGTAAATTATATAAACCTGAAGAAAATATGTGTTTTGTTTCTGTAGAAAAATGCAAGGAAACTTGTTGTAAATAGCTAGCATGTGTATCTTCGGGACTCCAAGCTGTATACATGGAATTTAACGATACTATCATCAAGTCATTTCAAAGCTATAAACAAGATAAACAAGGAGAATTACAAGAACACTGTAAAAAGTTTTTAAAATGTTGTTGACATGTACAGTCATATTGTTGAATTAAACAGTCTGTATTTGTTAAAGAACCATCGTCACATTCCACTTTTGCCGTCAAGTGTCGTTTACATGTATGGGCAGATTATGTGAGAAACCTTTATGATGATAACAGAGAAGAACAGTATAATATTCAAAATAATAATGAAGGACCATCAATTTTGAAGATGGGAGTTTAGAATGCTCTTAACTATATGACCCTAGGTACCGATAAAATCGCAATAGAAATGATTATATCTTAGAAGAATATGGAATAGATCAAGTCACCAGACTGCTGAACGCAATATACGATACTGTAGATATACCTCCTGAATTATGTAATTCTATATTTATTGCACTCCCGAAGAAATCAGGAGCCTTGGAATGCGTTCAACATCGAACAATTAGTGTAATGAGCCACATCACGAAGATTCTGCTGAGAATTATCATGCAAAGAGTCATGAAGAAAATGCAATCCGAAATAGGAGAAGAACAATGTGGGTTTTTAGAAGGCAAGGGCACAGTAAATGTTGTGTATATACTGAGAACAGTAATTTAGCGTACTATAGAAGTAAACAAAGATCTATATCTTTGCGTTATTAACTACACAAAGGCTTTCGATAAAGTGAGACATGTCGACATGATAAGGATGCTTGAAGATCTACAAATTGGTGGGAAATACCTTAGACTTGTAAAAAAGGTATATTTGAAACAAACTACCATCAGAATTGATGACAATGTAGGTCAAGATCAGCCTATTAAAAGAGGTGTGAGCCAGGGATGCGTAATGTCTCCAGATCTGTTTTTTTCCCTGTACAGTGAAAATATTTTCAGAAATATAGAAGACTAGCTGACCCGGCCCGGCTTCGCCCAGACCCTGGTGGGGAGCATCTCATTTAATTCATATAAGTAGTCATATAAGCTCCCGTTCCCGTTCCCGACTATCTATCTGTTTGTCTGTCTGTCTAACTGTCTGTTTGTCTGTCTGTCTGACCCGGCCTGGCTTCGCCCAGACCCTGGTGGGGAGCATCTCATTTAATTCATATAAGTAGTCATATAAGCTCCCGTTCCCGTTGCCGACTATCTACTGTCTGTCTGTCTGTCTATTATTAGAAAGAGCACTTGAAAGATCTTTACATCTTCCCCCAACAATTAACTTGGGTAAATGGAGCGTCTTATTTAATTCATATTCGGCCCCTGCTCCCGTTCCCGTTCCCAAAAAAGACGACCCGGCCCGGCTTCGCCCAGTCCCTGTTGGGGAGCATATCATTTAATTCATATTCGGCGGACGGAGGAGGAGGAAGGAGCAGGAGGGAGGAGGATGAGACAGGAGGAGGAGGGAGGAGTAGGAGGGAGGAGGAGGGGGAGGAGGAGGAAGAGCGAGGAGGTGGGAGGAGGAGGTGGGAGGAGGAGTGGGGAGGAGGAGGGAAGAGGAGGAAGAGGGATGAGGAGGAAAATGGAGGAGGAGGAAGGAGAAGGAGATAGGAGGAGGGAGGAGGAGGGAGGAGGAGGAGGATGGAGGAGGAGGGGGAGGGAGAGGGAGGAGGAGAGAGGAGGAGAAGGGAGGAGGCGGAGGGAGAAGGAGAAAGGAGGAGGAGGGAGGAGGAGGGAGGAGAAAGAGGGAGAAGGAGAAAGGAGAGGGAGAAGGAGGGAGGAGGGAGAGGGAGGAGGAGGGAGGAGGAGGAGGGATGAGGTAGAGGGAGGTGAGAGGAGGAGGAAGGAGGAGGAGAAGGGAGGGGAGAGGTTGGAGGCGGGGGAGAAGGGAGCAGGAGGGAGGAAGAGGGAGGAGGGATGAGGGGAAGGAGAAGGAGGAGGTGAGGAGGAGGAGGAGGAGGGGGAGCGGGAGGAGGAGGAGAGAGGAGGAGGCGGCGGAGGAGGAAGGATTAGGAGGAGGAGGAGGGAGGAGAGCGAGGAGGTAGGAGGAGGGAGGAAGAGGGAGGAGGATGGAGGAGGAGGAGGAAGAGGGAGGAGGATGGAGGAGGAGGAGGAAGAGGGAGGAGGATGGAGGAGGAGGAAGAGGGGGAGGAGGAGGGTAGGAGGAGGAGGAGGAGGGGAGAGGAGGAGAAGGGGGAGGAGGATTATAAAGCATATGCCTGTAGATAACTACAGCGAAAAGGTCCACCTATTTGAGAAATATGCAACCATTTTACATATATAGCAATTCTATTAGAAGTTATGTCCCACCGCTATATATACATTACTAGCTGACCCGGCCCGGCTTCGCCCAGACTCTGGTGGGGAGCATCTCATTTAATTCATATAGGTAGTCATATAAGTTCTCGTTCCCGTTACCGACTATCTGTCTGTCTGTCTGTCTGTCTGTCTATCTGTCTGTCTGTCTGTCTGTCTGTCTGTCTGACCCGGCCCGTCTTCGCCCAGACCCTGATGGGGAGCATCTCATTTAATTCATATAAGTAGTCATATAAGTTCCCGTTCCGACTATCTATCTGTCTGTCTGTCTGACCCGGCCCGGCATCGCCCAATTCCTGGTGGGGAGCATCTCATTTAATTCATATAAGTAGTCATATAAGTTCCCGTTCCCGACTGTCTGTCTGTCTGTCTGTCTGTCTGTCTGTCTGTCTATCTATCTGTCTGTCTGTCTGGCCCGGCCCAGCCCATGGTGGAGAGCATCTCATTTAAATTATATAAGTAGTCATATAAGATCCCGTTCCCGACTATCTGTCTGACTGTCTGTCTGTCTTGGGTAAATGTAGGAGGGAGGAGGAAGAGGGAGGTGGAGGAGGGAGGAGGAGGGAGGAGACAGGAGGAGTAGGGAGGAATAGGAGGGAGGAGGAGGGATTAGGAGGAGGAGGGAGGAGAAGGGTGGAGGAGGAGGCGAGGAGGAGAGAGGAGGAAGAGGGAGGAGGAGGGAGAAGGAGGGAGGAGGAGAACGCAGGAGGAGAAGGGAGCAGGAGGAGGAGAGGGAGGAGGAGGGAGAGGGAGGAGGAGGGGGGAGGAGGAGAGAGTAGGAGGAGGGAGGAGGCGGAGGGAGAAGGAAGAGGGAGGAGGAAGAGGGAGAAGGAGGAGGGAGAAGGAGGAGAAGGAGGGGGAGGAGGAGGAGGAGGGGAGAGGAGGAGGGGAGGAGGAGGAGGAATGTGAAGGGAGGAGGAGGGAGGAGGTAGAGGGAGGAGGAGGAGGAGGGAGGCGGACAGAGGAGGAGGAGGGAGGAGGAGGAATGTGAAGGGAATGAGGGGGAGGAGGTAGAGGGAGGAGGAGGGAGGAGGAGGAGGGAGGAGGAGGAGGGAGGAGGCGGAGAGGGAGGAGGAGGAAGGAGGAGGTGGAGGAGGGAGGAAGAAGGAGGAGGAGGGAGGAGGAGGAGGGAGGAGGAGGAGGGAGGAGGAGGGAGGAGGAGGAGGGAGGAGGCGGAGAGGGAGGAGGAGGAAGGAGGAGGTGGAGGAGGGAGGAAGAAGGAGGAGGAGGGAGGAGGAGGAGGGAGGAGGAGGAGGGAGGAGGAGGGAGGAGGAGAGAGGAGGAGGAGGGAGGAGGAGGGATGAGGAGGAAGAGGGAGGAGGAGGAATGTGAAGGGAGGAGGAGGGAGGAGGTAGAGGGAGGAGGAGGAGGGAGGAGGAGGAGTGAGGAGAAGGAGAAGGAGGAGGGGGAGGAGGGAGGAGAAGGAGGAGGGAGGAAGAAGGAGGAGGATGGAGAAGGGGGGATGAGGAGGAGGAAGAGGGAGGAGGAGAAATGTGAAGGGAGGAGGAGGTAGAGGGAGGAGGAGGGAGGAGGAGAAGGGAGGAGGAGGGAGGAGGAGGAGGGAGGAAGAGGGAGGAGGAGGAATGTGAAGGGAAGAGGAGGGAGGAGGTAGAGGGAGGAGGAGGAGGAAGAGGAGGAGTGAGGAGAGGAGGAGGAGGAGGAGGAAGGAGGAGGGGGAGGAGGGAGGAGGGAGGAAGAAGGAGGAGGAGGGAAGATGAGGGATGAGGAGGAGGAGGAGGAAGAGGGAGGAGGAGGAATGTGAAGGGAGGAGGAGGGATAGGGAGGAAGGGGAGGGGAAGAGGAAGAGGGTAGGAGGAAGAGTGGAGAGGAGGAGGGAGGAGGTAGAGGGAGGAGGAGGAGGGAGGAAAAGGGAGGAGGGAGGAGGAGAGAGGAGGAGGAGGGAGGAGGTAGGAGGAGGAGGAAGAGGGAGGAGGAGGTAGGAGAAGGAAGGAGGAGGAAGAAGGAGGAGGAAGAGGGAGGAGGATGGAGGAGGGAGAGGGAGGAAGAGGGAGGAGGAGGAAGGAGGAGGAAGAGGAAGGAGGAGGAAGAGGGAGGAGGGAGAGGGAGGAGGGGAAGAGGAAGAGGGTAGGAGGAGGAGGGGAGAGGAGGAGAAGAAGGGAGAAGGAGGGAGGAGGAGAAGGAGGAGGAGGAGGGAGGAGGAGGGGAGAGGTGGAGGGAGGAGGCATAGGGAGAAGAAGGAAGGAGGAGGAGGAAGGAGGGAGAGGAAGGAGGGAGAATGAGGAGGGGAGGAAGGAAAGGGAGGTGGAAGAGGAGGAGGAGGGAGGAGGAAAGAGGTAGGGGGAGGAGGAGGTAGAGGGAGGAGGAGGAGGAAGGAAAGGGAGGAGGAAGAGGAGGAGAAGGGAGGAGGGAGGAGGAGGTAGAGGGAGGAGGAGGGAGGAGGTAGGAGGAGGAAGAGGGAAGAGGGAGAAGAAGGGAGAAGGAGGAGGGAGGATGCTTAGAGAGAAGGAGGCAGGAGGAGGAGGAGGGAGGCAGGAGGAGGAGGGATGAGGAGGGAGAGGGAGGAGGAGGGAAGATGAGAGAGGAGGGGGAGGAGTAGGAGGGAGGAGGATAGAGGAGGAGGGGAGAGGGAGAAGGAGAAGGAAGAGGGAGAAGGAGGAGGGAGGAGGGAGAGGGATGAGAGGGAGGAGGAAGAGGAGAAGGGTGGAGGGAGGAGGTAGAGGGAGGAGAAGAGAGGAGGAGAGAGTTCGCCATTCCGAATTCATACTCGTCTAGTTCTTCCCTTCTACACGACTGTAGATAACCTCCTTACACATAAAAAGATGAATTGTTATTGATATTGCCGTGGCATGGAGGAATATCAGCAGCAGAGTTGATCCAAAAAACCAAAGACTGAGATCTACGGAGAGCCATGAACGCCTACGCCAGCCGGCACGGCACTTGATGATGATGATTGCCGTGTGACGATTCTGTGTAGTCACGTCATTTTCTTCCCTTTCCCTAGCGTTTTGGTTCGGGGATTCTTTCATCATCATCATCATATATTTACGTACGTATTTTGGGAGGGGGAGGAGGGAGGAGGAGGAAGAAGAAAAAAAAACTATGACAGTTGACAGCTCTGGAATGAAAGGAAGGCGTGTAGAAAATTTCATCTCAATCGGATGGGCCGTTCGCGAACACATAAAGGACATACAGACAGACAGAAATACAGACAGACAGACAGACGATCCTTATTTATATATAAGATAATGTAAATTAAATATTAAATAATAATAAGAAAATATGTTTGTACACTAAGAAAACTATGACACTTGGCAGCACGGGAATGATTAGAAGACGTGTAGAAAATTTCATCTCAATCAGATGGATCGTTCGCGAACGCATAAAGGACATACAGACAGACGGAGATTCTCTTATATATATATATATATATATAGAAGGAATCAACATTGGGGGACGTTACATCAATAACATTAGATATGCAGATGGTACAGTCTTGATTGCATACAATGAACAGGACCTGTAAAATTTAGTAAATGTGGTTGTTGCTCACAGTGAACAACTAGGGTTAGAACTAAATATTAAGAAGAAACAGATTATGGTCGTCACTGGGAAGAAGGAAATGCCACAATGTGATATACGAGTAAATGGGCATATTCTTAAGCAAGTGAATCGATACAGTTATCTCGGCCCAGTCATAACATCTGATGAGTGATGCCTTGAAGAGATTAGAACAAGAATTGTCATTGCGAAGGTAGCCTTTTGCAAGATGAAAAACATACTGACCAGTAAAAAGATATCAACTGAAACGAGCAAGAGTGTTGACGTGCTACATAGAACCTATATTTTTGTATGGATGTGAAGCGTAGACAATAAGCTGTTAAGCTGAAAAACAGCTGATGACTGTAGAAATGTGGTTTCTGAGGAAAATGCAAAGAATACCATGGACAGACAGAATAACCAATGAACAAGTTCTTCAAGAAATAAATGAAGATCGTAAACTGATTAGAGACATTAGACGTAGACAGTCAAAAATTTTGGGACATATTATGAGAAGATATGACTTGGAGAACTTTGTGACGACTGGCAGGATCGAAGGGAACAGACCAAGGAGAAGACCGAGAAGTAAATACCTGGATGGCTTGGCCATGTGACATGGTCGAGACAGAAACACGGAGCTGATCCACGACTCTGGTGATCGAGTGAGATGGCAGAACGTGACCACCCACGCTTATCGGCATGGCACATGATGGATGGATGGATCATCAAAAATAGGCTCTGAAATGTTATATCAAATCTTCTGTGCTGCTTGACAGTGAATTTCAGAATGTTAGCAAACAAGCCAGGATGAGATCGGAGACATCGGAGATGTCATTTCTGAGACGGATGTTGCAAATAACATGAGAACCAGAGTACCTAACAACAATTGCCTCAAAGAGGCTGGTGAACTACAACATTACACACAACTTTGTGTCATATAAACTAGAGGCGAACATCGTGACGAATGGAAATATTAGCAGTAGAAGAGCCAGAGCAAGGCGAACTTTTGATGGTCCAAGCCGACAGCACGGAGGATTGTCATTAATAAAACACACCCAGAACACCAGGGATCGAAATCTCTGCAGAGATATGGAAGTATAAGCCGATAGCACAGAGGAAAGGCATCCATAAAATACATCTAGAGCACCAGGGATCAAAATTTCTGCAGAGATATGGAGGTCTAAGCCACTTTGCAAGTCACATGATCATGATGTTTTATCAGTACAAAGACTTTTAGGTTGGGTCGCACGTTCAAACTTAACATGGACTCGAACATATTCTTAGTTTAAATGTGCGAACCAAAATAACAGCTTGAAGCACACAAATACGGAAGTCGATGTATCCGAGAAGTTAAACTTATCTGATGACTGCAGGGCTACATGTTCGTTCCGAACACAGGTCAATTGGACTAAAATGGTGATTTCTCGCATTTGCTTGGGGACATATATTACAAGTTCTTCTGATGTCGGAGTGATTTGTTTGATCGCGGGGGACACTTTAGGGCAGGGGTGACCAACACGAGGCCCGCGGGCCGCATGCGACATGCCGGGAGTCATGTTGCGGCCCGCGGAGTGGGAAGCGACGATATGGTCGAAGCTGTAGCACGCTTGCTTGTTTACTTTAATTAAGAAACAAAAATAGGTGTGTGGCCCGGCAGGAAATATTATTTCTGAAATTTGGCCCGCCTTCTCAAAAGGTTGGCCACCCCTGCTTTAGGGTAAGATAACCTCACGCAAACACGGTTGTGTGCACTCACGACTACTACTACTACTACTACTACTACTACTACTACTACTACTACTACTACCACTAGTAGTAGTAGTAGTAGTAGTAGTAGTAGTAGTAGTAGTAGTAGTAGTAGTAGTAGTAGTAGTAGTAGTAGTAGTAGTGGGCGCAGCAGCAGCACGTATATAGAATGTGCTCGAGTTCAAAGCGAGCGTTGGAAAAACACATCACAACTGATCGTTAACCAAAATACATTACAGATAAAGGGACATAACAACAGCGCAAGTTACCGAAGGAGATTTCTTTTCGTTGTCTCTCTTACAATCCAGATCTCTTAACACAGTGACAGTTTTCTTTGTGGTGATGTTAGGCCCCGCCACCCGGATCAGGGCACCATGCACATTATAACGTATGAAGGCATCGGGTCCTTCAAATGAGCATGGTATACCTGCAGAGGGTAAGGAAAAACCATAGTTACATAAATCAACGTGCATCTGCTGGATATGGTATACATGCCGAAACAGCATAAAGGCGTATGCAGGGTTTAAAATACTCATAAATAGACAGACAAACAGCCAGCCATCATACAGACAAATAGAGCGAACAAACGAACCAACTTTATTTTCAACGCGCTAAGAATTAAGCACGCAGTCCCGTCTAAATTCATGCACTTTGTATATTTGTTCTTTTATATAATATTTATAGTGCATTCACATTTGTTTGCCCTCGTATAAGAATCCATAACTCAGTAACCAAATGAGGGAAAACGATGAAATTTAACATATAACCTTATCATTATGTACACCCAACAAAAACATTTTTGTTCTGGAAAGTATACAGCAGATCTCAATGTTTGTTTATATGCCGTATATAATTTACGGGTCAGAGATGAAGTGCATATTATTAGATGTATAACAGCTTCACGCGGAAACATCAGTGTTCATTAGTGAATTTTCACCGCGGTGCATGGAAATGTCTTTATGAGAAGCTCGCTGAATAGTGGATCGGAAGCGTTCAGAGGTGTCGTCAATAATTATACTTATAGTGGGTGCTTTCATGAAACGTTTTTATTTTATAATATCGTACCATTTATTGCTAACATCTGAATGTGTGAATATTGTTGAATGGGATTGAATGTGACAATTTGTACACTTCAATGCATCGCTGTGAAATTCTACACATACTTTTGTCAAGAAATGTTTTCATACTATTATAAATACCGAGAAAAGAACAGTGTGTGCAATGGGTTTGAGTAAACGGTCATTTCGTCGATGGGTGCAAGAATCTTAAATAAAACCACCACGCAATAAGCAAACGGTATATAGAAAGGCTATTTTTGACAACTTTGACAAGGAGGTCATAAGGCGAGCTATTATAAAAATGGTGGATACCGAAGAAACAGTGGCTGTAAGAAAACTTAGGGTTTGGTTGAGAAAAACAGTGACATAGAGCTATCAAATACAAACAAAAAGCAAACAAACAAAAAACATTTCCATTTGCGAGCAACTGCATTTAAGAGCCACGAGAAGCAAGTATCTACGTGAATTAAGGGAAATGCGCAAAGAAAATTATGACATAGTGTATTTGGATGAAACCTGGATCAATGCGCACCACACAAATGAAAAGGAATGGCAATCAGTGGATGAAGAAATAGAGCAATATGTACCAAGTAGTAAATGAGAGCGTTTGCTCATAGCCCATGCTGGTAGCATGCATAATGGCTTACTACAGAATGCTGGACCCGTGTTCATATCAAAGCATACAGACAATTGGGATTATCATAATGAGATGAATGGTAATTTATTTAGAGATTGGCTCGAGAATATAGTGCTTCCATCCCTAGATAGATAATGCATCATATCACAGTGTTGTTGCCGAAGAAGACAAGATACCCACAGCATCGAGCACAAAGGAAGCAATAAAGATATGGCTGCGAAGGAAAAACATACCATTTCCAGAAACGTATTTCAAGCTAGAATTGTTGTCCCTTGTAAAATAGTCGCAATAAAGACAGAAATATAAAATCGACAAGTTGGTAGAAGAGGATGGCCATATTTACTTGAGACTTCCGTCGTACCATTCTCATTTAAACCCTATAGAACTTGTGTTGGCTAAAATTAAAGGACAGGTGGTAGCTGACAATACTACATTCAAATTGTCTGACGTCAAGATACTAACCCAGTCCACGCTATTAAATATTGATAAAAGTTACTGGGGAAAAAATGAGGACCGTTTGTTGAAAGAGGAATATGAATACTTTAGACAGGATGGATTGAATGTTATGCAACCGAGAGTAGTCATCAACCTACTGAAATCGTCCGACACAGATTAAGTTCTGGGCAGATCGCAGACATTAATCAACATGCACACCTACTGGAATACATTGGTCTAACTATTCTGAAGAATTGCAGGCCCTAAACATTACAGCATCGGCACAAAAAATACAACTAGTCAATGGCAACAGTTCGCATTCCACACCTATGAAGTTTCAGTTTCCGCAAGCCCTCAACAGTGACAAATAATTGGCGTTGAAAAAAAAAGGAAATAAAAATACACTAAACGCATTGAATACCAACAGAAGAGTAATACTGCAGTGGAAACTCGCATAACGTGGCATAACATGAAACGTGAAAACAAACACATTGTCAAATGTGGGTCAACAAACGAGTATACGAATCAATCTGTAAACTTCAATGAACAGAGGACCAACATCTTGGCCGTTATGAAGAAATCCCACTACACTGATATTCACATCTTTATTCGTCGTGCAAAACAGATAATCAAGATCCGTCTCTGAACAGTAAACAGCAAAGTAGGCAATCTTTTACGAAGACTCAAAATGTGTGTGAATAAACTACACTGATAGCTGAAAATATCCTTAAACACTGACACGTGATGATTGAATTGCGGTATCATCTCTGGCCACTCCATACGCACATTAACGCACAGCTGTTTGGAAGCTTTCACGAACTCCACAAAAAGCTAAATACATCCTATTGACATG
This sequence comes from Cepaea nemoralis, assembly GCA_014155875.1. Lineage (NCBI taxonomy): Eukaryota > Metazoa > Mollusca > Gastropoda > Stylommatophora > Helicidae > Cepaea > Cepaea nemoralis. Next base: position 260,067 of record JACEFZ010019395.1, read on the forward strand.
AATCCTTGTGTACACATCATTAACCAGTAGCTGGAGAAAAAATGAAGGAAATAAAACATAAGCTAAGAAATATATTCCTTCTTCTTTCCTGTCCATTTTCATTTCGGTTCTGCATTATTTCCCCATGCCTCTGTAAATTGTATGTCTTTTATGTGTATTACACATTGCATCCACTTCCATACGAATACGGATAAACCTTGCGTCGTTACCTGAAGTGACGTGTATTACTGTAAACCAAGTTTGTTAGTGTGAATTCACTACATTTTCGCCACAAATTAAAGAAATGTTGCCGCTTTCCGTGATTTTAGTTGCCGTTGGACCTATCAAAGACATTCTTTGGGTGGGGAGTAAATATAAGACGGCAGGAACATTTTCATAACGCTGCAACAGACGATTTTCAAAGAAATATTGATCGTGAAAGTGGGCAACCATTTGTGAACGGACTTTAATTCCTACATCACATCACTTTGAGGCTTTCTTCTTCTTCTTCTTCTTCTTCTTCTTCTTCTTCTTCTTCTTCTTCTTCTTCTTCTTCTTCTTCTTCTTCTTCTTCTTCTTCTTCTTCTTCTTCTTCTTCTTCTTCTTTCGTTCGCTTGAAATATGTCTGTAACTGCAATGTTGTCTCTTGTATGAATCTAACAGTCTTTTTTAGTTCACTCAGCGGTCCATAGAGTTTATCTTCCACTGTTGTCTCTCTAGGCCAGAAGGTTCGCCTGGATATGTTGTAATTTGAGCAGTCTTGGAGTATGTGCTCTGCTGTCTGCGACGCCAAACCACATGTGCACATAGCTGAGTCACCAATCTTCAATTTTGTATACATGTGGTTGCGTAATCTATTGTGTCCTGTTCTGGGGCGCAGAATAATTACCTGTTCTGGTCTGTCCATAACGTGGTAGTCGTCTTGAGTAGGGTTTGGTGGCCTTCTGACTAATTTGATCATTCTTTTCTTTTGGTGTAATGTAATGGGCACGTCAGGCTGTTCTTCTTTTGCTCCTTCCTTAGCCAATTGATCAGCTCTGTCGTTTCCAGGTACTCCACAGTGGGATGGTATCCACTGTATGGTGACCTTATGCTGACTGCTAAGTTCAGAAAGTAGTGTCCTTAGAACTGGTAATTTCCCAGACACGAATGCCTCTATTACTGATTTTGCATCTGTCAATATCACCACATGTTGTCTACCATGGCTGGTATTTTGTAATTTTTCTATCTCTATCTTGATTGCCTCAATTTCGGCATCATAGTTATGGCAGTACTTTCCTGTTGGAACTCTGGCCGTGTCCCTAGCATTATTTGGGTATTCTATATACACTCCCGCTCCTCCATGTCGAACAGCATTTTGCGCTGACCCATGTGTGTAGACTCGGATCCAGAGATCCTGTGGGTATTCGTCATCAAGGAAGCTGAGAGTGGCTGTTCTGCGCTGTACACTGTTCTGTTCTTCCTTGTCAAATAATCCTCTCACTTTTTTCTGGATTTGTAGCGATAGTCTATGTTCGTCTCTCCATGGAGTTCGCTCTGGAATAGTTGTCAGTGGGATACCAACTGTGGGAAGATCGGTGGTTTCTCTGTAGAGTCGTTTGGCCTGGTGGATAAAACTACGTCTTTTCAACAGCCCCATAGCTACGTTTTCAAATCGGTTCTTCATAGGGTGGCCTGGAAGCTGAGGAACTTGTCTGCTTGTATTAGTGTTTTTTATCTCTGCGTTCTCTCAGTGCTTATGTCCTCCCCATTTTCTCCACTGATACTATAGGGGTTGATCTCATTCCTCCAGTTATGACTCTAAAAGCTTGATTTTGCACCTTGCCCAGCTCTTGTAGTGTGGCTTTTGATGCTGAACACCACGCAGTTGATCCGTATTCCAGGTGTGGTCGTATGCTCTGTTGATAAACCTTGCTAAGTATTTTCCCACTGGCTCCCCATGTGGTTCCACTTAGCTTTCTCAGGATGGCAATTTTCCTTCTGACTTTTGCTACAGCTTTTTTTATGTGTTTTCTCCATGCCAGCCGGTCGTCGAATGTTACACCGAGGTATGCAGGTTCTTTATCTTCTCTTAGGGGCGTTCCGTTTATCTAGATGATCCCTGCCTTTTGTTTCGGAAAGAGGGTAAATAGAGTGGTGAGGCTAATCTTAGATGATGAAAACAACAATAACAATATGTGCATTATAAATGCATAGAAAACAGATAGATATTGCAAACACTGGGAATTTCCGAAACTACCCAAATAATAATCATCATTCAGCCAGTGCCTTGACAGCTGGCGTAAGCATTATGCTTCTCCACAAACTGCGGGTCTCCGACGGCATGCATCAATTCATTTGTTGACGCCCTTCAGTGCCATGACACATGACTGTCAAGTGGCTTGGAAATAACACTGATGCAAGACATCTTTCCTAGTAAAAGACCAGCATGGAGATGGGCAAAGGACATTACCAAAACCTTTAATATGTGGGCGTATTTTATTTACAACTGTATGTTGTCAGTAAATATTTTCCATTTTGAGAACATTTATATGCAGGTTAGTGTTCCTCTCCTCATCTAAACCGCTGGCACCGGTTAGCAGAGTAGAGAAAGCCAATAATAAGGACAATATGAGCCCTCTCCGTGACGAAGGGGTTTACGTACGCGGTTAGTAATCCCGCAAACCGCGTCTGAAACACGACTGCAGGGATTTGGCAGCAGACTGCCTTGCGTTGATTTTTATAAAATGGTGTGCGTGCCAGTCTTCATAAAGCAATGGAAACTAGTGAACGTAAACGTTCCAAGAAATCAGAAACAGCCAAAAAAATTATGGGATTGACTGCGATGTCCTGTAAATAATATGCAACTAACTTTAGTGAAGTTTATTAACAAATAAATCGCAACTTGTCAAATGCCATTGATGCGAAAGCAAAGTCTAATCTTTCCTGGTTTAAAAATAAGCTGTCGGGAAGCAGTTTCCTGCCAAGGGCATGTGATGTGATAGCGCTATCACAGTTTGTAGGCCTGGGTGCAGGGAGGAATTAAAAATTAATTTTCTTGCGTATCCCTTACGGGACGTTGCAGTCAACACCAGCATTTTTCAGCTGCTGTTGATGTACTAGGCAAGTGTTTCGTTCAGTAGTTTGCTGTTGCTTTCTGAACGACCGGCTCCCATACCAGCACGTTATAACACAACGCGACACGGTCTGCTGCACAAATCGGTAGCAGCTGAGATTCGAACGCCTGGTACCCGGCTCACGAACCGCGTTCGCAAGCCTTTAGCCACGGAGCGGGTTATTGGTGACTAATATCTCCCTCACTTTGGCTAGCGACAAGCCTAGGCGTCGAACCCATCCGATGGTGCTCATGACAACAGCGCAGTTCGCTTTCAATTTTCCTAGTTTGCCAGCCATTAGTTTTTAAAAAAAGCTGAAATGCCCGCTTGCCCATCTAGGTTTTACAGTTACCCGGTGTATAAAATGTGCTTCCTCTTGTGAAAGATTGATTGATTGATTGATTGATTGATTGATTTATTTAGGAACCGACATCACAGCATTCGGGACATTCCCATAAGCGCTCCGTCCCCATCCTCAGCAGCCAGCGAAGAGTTCCAACACTAATAGTTCCAGTGAACTATTGTGTTGAACTTGTGAAAGCTCTTGTGAAAGACACGGAACACAAGCATTCGGCCTATACGAAACCCAAGCATTCGGCCTATACGTAATCCAAGCATTCGGCCAGAGAATCTTCAAAGAGTCAACAACAAATTGACAAGTTGTGCGAGAAAGGGAAACGTTGTACTTGACACAGATTTAGTCAATGCAAATGTGATATTAGTTTCGAGGAAAGAGAAAATAACCAAAGAATCGACGAACTATTTTCTTGGCAAGCTGGAGCAATCCGTAACTAGACCAGATAACAAGATTCCAGACAGTCGATTGTGTTACTTGAAATAGCCCAGATTTGTTGTTTTGTCATTTTTATGTGAGTTTGTCTATGTAAAGTAGATACAGGGATTACGTGTTTGTAAGCATATTAGCTTGAGTTATAGTGTGTGTGTGTGTGCGCGCGCGTGTCTATGTGTGTTATTTACGTTTGTTTGTGTGATCTAGTGTGGTCTCGTTTGTAAGTTTCTATTGATGTATTAATGTGTGTTTGGTGGAGATGTTAGGAAGTCTGTGAATGAGCGTTGTTGATATATGTATGTGTGTGTGTGTATGTGTATGTGTGTGAGAGAGAGTGTGTGTTCGTGCATGCGTGTGTGTGTGTATGTGTATGTGTGTGTATGTGTGTGTATGTGTGTGTATGTGTGTGTGTGTGTGTACGTCTCTGTGTGTGTGTGTGTGTGTGTGTGTGTGTGTGTGTGTGTGTGTGTGATATTGCGAATGCACGTAAATTATGTGCAGGCGAATGTTAACAAAATAAACTGTCCACAACATGGGAGTTTCTACAGTAAAGTTCTATGTAGTGCAGGCATTTTCAAACCGTTTTGAAGAAAGGTCAGCTTTCAGAATCGATATCCACAATTCTTGTTGGCGATAGGTCAGTCTTTGGGGCCGCTAATTTTCTTGGATGGTAGCCACAAGTAGGGCTGCTAGTTCCAAACTTTCCTGAGTGACGGTCAGTATTTGTTTACCATTTTTCCCAAGCGTCCTGTATCGATGACCAGTACTTGGGGTCTTTATATCCACGATCCACTATCCGAGACAAGGACAGTGCGCTGATACACGACTCCGGTGATCGAGTGAGATAGCGAAACATGACCGCACACACTCATCGGTACCGCGCATGATGAATAAATGAACAATTCTACACTTATAATCCTATCTTTCAGATCTTTCATGTTTTGTTTTTTTGTTTTTTTTTCGCTATTGAGAGAAGTAATCTAGTACCAAAATACATCATTGTCTAACTTCTTGGTTTAACTTTTCATTATTGCCAAGATTATTTCCAATTGTAATTGTATCTATATGTTTCTAATAGATATTTGTTTATTATTTTACATCGTCCCCGTCCATTTTAGTTAGTCAGTCAGTCAGTCAGTCAGTCAGTCAGTCAGTCAGTCAGTTAGTTAGTTAGTTAGTTAGTTAGTTAGTTAGTTAGTTAGTTAGTTAGTTAGTCGACAGATCATCCTCCTTACACATCGAACCATTCAGCCCATAAGCACTGGGATCCCCTCCTCAGTAAATCCCGCAGCGTGTAGCGGCAAACGACACCAGTTCTGTGTTGTTTTATTAATCGTCTTTGGCATCCTGCGTAGTGTTCTTGTTTGGCCACACCTATGTTAATTAACTGTTCTCGCAACCTGACCGTGGTTGCAGATTCACAGTCATCACTTGGTTCTTGCGAAAGACTTACTTCTCGTAAAGTATTCAGAATGCCAGTGTGGTCTATGGCGCGTCCTCCTTCCACAGTAGCCTTATTTGCGAGTTTGTCAGCCCACTCATATCCTTTTACACCCGCATGTCCTGGCACGTTAATGAAACTAATCTTTGCCAGCCGAGACCGCTCCAGAGACAGCAACCACTCTCGTCGGATCCACCCCATCTCTATATTCTTGAGAATGCTCATTGAGTCGCTAAGGAAATATGCCCTAGTGAATGTATGTGTCTCGAGCCATGTTACTGCTTTACTTACTGCCATGACTTCCTTAGTCAGGCTACTTGTGGTCAAAGCAAAAGCACCAGAATCTTCCTTCACAATAATTCCTCCGGCCTGAGCCGTAAAGGTCCATGAACTTCTCACTCGCCGAACGCCCAACCCATCTGTGTAAATGACATCATCACCGTCTAACCAGGTCTCGAAGATCAACGCGTGTACTTCCGCCTCCACGGCAGCCGGATTTTCTTGTCTGCATTTTCTGTCTAAGGGCGTACATATATCTGTTGGCACTTGTACCCACTCCTCGCCAGGTTCTAAGGCCTCAGGTGAACACACGTGTTGAAGAATGTCTTCAACATCCACGACCTTCCTCTTTTTAATCTGCTGCCCTTTACCTTCTTAATCTGACTATGCAGTGGATGTTGTGTGTTTGCATTGACTCTGAGGAAGTCACGTGCTCTGCAAATTTGTATTCATTTGCCTCTTTTTATTTTTTTCGTCAACTCTCTTTTCATTCCCAGTTTTTCTAGAATCTCTGTATTTGATTGTTTTTTGTTTCCATGAAATACGACATATTCTTCTGTATATTCACATCTCCATTGCATTTATTGGACTTTATAGTTCCTTGTTCAATGTCCAGGCTTCCGCGCCATACAATAGTGTTGAATATACGTAACATTTGACAACTCTAATTTTTAATGCGTTGTTAATCTCTCTAGATGTTAATACTATTAAGGGCGTTCATTTGAAACCCGTTCCTATGGCTTTATTACAAAAGCATGAAAGAAACATTAACAGGTGTGGTAGAATTAAACAAAGCATTCATTTTGAATAAATTATGCAACATCCGTTGGTTAGAAGAAGTCGCCGTAGGCATTCAGGCAAACAAACCATTCCTTAGGTAGGCGGCGAATGCCGTCAGCAAATCGGGATTGTGGTTGCTCACTGAACTAAGTGTTTACCACGTTTATTACGTATGCATCTGTGTGGAATCGTTGCCCCTTGAGAGCTTTTTTAGAGGTCCGAACAAATGAAAACCACATGGTGACACATCAGGACTTTAGGCTGGATGTTGCAGAATTTCCCACTTCTTCTTTGCTAATGCTTCTTTGTGTCTGCTGTCTTTTGCTGTCTTTTTTTTTCTAGCAACATGTCGATACTGTCTCCTTCTCCCACACTTGCCATTAAGCATTAGGATGTGCGGGATTTCTAGCAACATGTCGATACTGTCTCCTTCTCCCACACTTGCCATTAAGCATTAGGATGTGGGGGATTAAGTTTCGGTTGCAGAGCCATTATATTGCCTTTGTTGTAAGACATCAGCGTGCGCCTAATGTCATCTTCAGGCTGTTTATAGTTCTGCTGGTCATCCTTAAGCTGGATAACTAAGTTGTTATCGCCATTAGTAGTAGTAGTAATAGCACTGTACCTCCTCCGTGGCGAAGAGGTTACGGACGCGATTCGTAATCTCGTATACCTGGGTTCGAAACACAGCGGTGCTGGTTTGTTTTTCGAAAAAGGTATAGATGTCGGTCGTTCAGAAAGCAATGGCAAACTACTGAACGTAAAACTTGCCCAGGAATCACGAACAGCCAAAATGCTGGGGTTGACTGTTATGTCCTGTGAAGGATATGCAACTATATTTAAACAAAAATAGCACTGTGGCTAGCATGAGTGCGAGCCGGTCCGGAAGTCTTGTGTTCGTATACTCAGAAAGGTGGAATTTTTGTTTTCTAAATTAATCATGTTTCCAAGATGGCGACGCGATGTCTCGTTGTTCTTGGGGGAGACGCTGTTCAGTGTTTTTCTGTGGATTCCCTATGGAAATTCCGGTGAAATTCGTGTGGATAGTGTTTTTCCTTTGGATTATGTGATGTTATTTCGTGTTCGTTAATTGGAAGTGTTCAAAAGAAGCCACGGAAGGCAGGTGGTGGATGAAATTATGAGGGCAGCCGACAGATATTCGTTGGTTATGGTCTCGAGTTTCGCGACGGCAAGCTTTCTCTCTTTCGAGAGACAATGATTGCGGTCACCCGGCCAGTATGGTCACTGCCATAGAGGAAAGCAACGGCAAACTACCTCTTTGAAATTGCCTAGTTTATTATGATTCGCTTAAAGACTGATCATCGCAAGACAAGGACAGAGACATTAAAATTAGGAACATGGAACGTTAGGACGTTAAACAACGACGGAACATTAGAGAACATAACACAAGAAATTCAAAGAGAAAAAATTAATATATTAGGTATGTGCGAAACGAGATGGACAGGAGCAGGCATCAAGATACATAAAGATTTTAAGATTATTTATTCTGGAGGTGAGGATCGACATAGGGGAGTGGCAATAATTTTGGACCGGAAAACATCAACGTCTGTTCAGGGATATTGGGCCGTGTCGGACAGAGTTCTACTAGTTAAATTGAGTGGCAGACCTTTTAACATAAATGTTATTCAAGTATATGCCCCAACAGGAGAGTCCAGTGAAGATAGTGTAGAGGAATTTTATAATGACATAGAGTCTGCCTTAAAGAAATGTAAAAATTCAGAAATAAACATCATAATAGGGGACTTCAATGCAAAAGTAGGAAATCAAGGGGATAGATACACAGTAGGAAACTATGGTTTAGGAGAGAGAAATGAAAGAGGATACAGACTAGTAGAGTGGGCAAAAGAACAGGAAATGATTGTAGGAAACACCTGGTTCAAGCAACACCCTAGAAGATTATGGACCTGGAGGAGTCCTGATAGCAGGATTAGAAAACAGATTGACTACATTCTCATTAGCAGAAGATTTAGAAACGCGCTAACAGTAGCAAAAACAGTTCCCAGTGCTGCTTGTTATAGTGACCACAGACTACTCACAGGAACATTGAGGATAAAGTTGAAAAAAGTCAAGTATACAACAGGGAACACTAAATATGATTTGTGTACATTGAGTAATGACAAGGAAATACAAAACAAATTCAACATAGAAGTACAGAACAGATTTGAAATATTGTCTGATCTAGAGATCCTATTCCAGGATGTGGATGATCAATGGGAAATGTTAAAGAATTCAATCAATGTGGCTGCAGAAACAACTATTCCAAAATTAAAGAAGGTGGGTCGTAAGAAATGGATGACAGAGGAAATTTTACACTAAATGGAAACAAGAAGACTCAACAAAAATAATCCTGCCAAATATGAAGAAATTCACAGACAAGTCAGAATATTATGTAGGAAGGCAAAAGAATCATGGCTTGAGGAAAAGTGCTTAGAAATTGAAAAACAACACAACAGTCAAAATACCAAATTAGTGCACAAAAGAATTCAGGAACTTACTAATAAAAGAACAAGTGCATCAACAGGCTGTCTAAAAACTAAAGATGGCAAAGTCATAATAGAAAAAGATCAGATTCTACATGTATGGACAGATTATGTGAAAGACCTGTATAATGATAACAGAGAGGAACAGTATGCTATTAGATTTAATAATGAAGGACCAGCAATTTTAAAGATGGAGGTTCAAAATGTTCTTAAGCATATGAAAGCTGGCAAGGCCCCCGGTGCAGATAACATCACAACAGAAATGATTAGAGCTCTAGAAGAATTTGGACTAGAGCAAGTCACTAGACTGCTGAACACATTATATGATACTGGAGATATACCTTCTGAATTATGTAATTCTGTATTTATTGCAATCCCAAAGAAATCAGGAGCCTTAGAATGTGATCAACATAGAACAATTAGTATAATGAGTCACATCACAAAGATTTTGTTACGAATTATCATGCAAAGAGTGAGGAAGAAAATACAACCTGAAATAGGGGAAGAACAATGTGGTTTTGTAGAGGGAAAGGGTACAGTAAATGCTGTGTATATGCTGCGAACAGTTATTGAACGTGCTTTAGAAGTAAACAAGGATATACATCTTTGCTTTATTGACTACACAAAGGCTTTTGATAGAGTTAGACATGTCAACATTGTGGATATGCTTGCAGATCTACAAATTGATGGGAAAGACATTAGACTTATAAAAAACATATATTGGAAACAACAAGCTGCCATAAGGATTGATAATGAAGTAGGACAATACCAACCTATTAAGAGAGGTGTTAGGCAGGGATGTGTAATGTCTCCAGATCTTTTTTCCCTATACAGTGAAAATATTTTCAGAAATGTAGAAGACCTAAATGGAATCAGCATTGGAGGACGAAACATAAATAACATTAGATATGCAGATGATACAGTATTGATTGCAGACAATGCACAGGATCTGCAACAATTAGTAGACGCTGTGGTTGTACACAGTGAGCAGCTGGGGTTGGAATTAAATTGTAGGAAGACACAGGTTATGGTCGTCACTAGGAAGAACGAAGTACCACAATGTAATATACACGTAGATGGGAATATTCTTCAACAAGTGAATCGGTTCAATTATCTCGGAACAGTCATAACATCTGACGGCAGATGCCTTGAAGAGATTAGAACAAGAATCGCCATTGCGAAAGTAGCCTTTAGCAAGATGAAAAACATTCTGACCAATAAAATGATGTCAATTGAAACGAGAAAAAGAGTGTTGAGGGGATACATAGAGCCTGTTCTTTTGTATGGATGTGAAACTTGGACAATGTGCAGTCAAGCAGAAATAAAACATCTGATGGCTGCAGAATTGTGGTTTCTGAGGAAAATGCAAAGAATACCATGGACAGATAGAAAAACCAATGACCAAGTACTACAAGAGACAAATGAAAATCGTAGATTGATTAGAGAAATTAGACGTAGACAGTCAAAATTTTTTGGACATGTTATGAGAAGAAATGGATTGGAGAACTTGGTGACAACTGGCAAGATCGAAGGGAACAGACCAAGAGGAAGACCGAGAGGAAAATACCTGGATGGCTTGGCCACATGGCATGGACGAGACAGGAAAACTGAGCTGATCCACGACTCTGGTGATCGAGTGAAATGGCGAATCATGACCGCCCACGCTTTCCGGCTTGGCACATGATTGATTGATTGAAATTAATCAAGGCTCCCAGATCAAGGAAGCCTAATATGAGTACCAGGAATCGTCCAGTGAAGTCAAGGCTGCCGAGGTGGAATTGACCACATCCCCAATCCATTGACCAAATAAGTAGAAGTAGTCAAGAAAAACTTGGAATTATAAGAGAGTTGAAAGAAACAAAACAGAGGTGTAAGTGAAATATTTCGGCATCATTACAAGACATAACACTTATAAAAACCATACTGGAGGTAAGGTTGAAAGCAAGAGAGCAAGAGATAGGCAACGATACACGTGAGAAGATAACATCAAGAGATGGACGAACAAACATCTAACAGAATGTACAAACAATTCCAGAAACAAACAGTGTTGGAGATCCATTGCTGCCAACCTTTAGGTGGAGAGGCAACTGATTGATTAATTGATCAAATTATGGGATTGGGACTACATATCAAATATGCGTGTGAAAGGGCTGTTTATTTCATCTGTTTAAATATCACATAATAGGTGTAGTCTGGTATATTTACTGGTTATCATATCTTAGCAGGTTAGTTCCAGAACGTCTCTCTGATCTCAACTCTGATCACAACCTGCCGGAAAGAACATCGATCCTACGTCAGTCTCCGTTTCTCGTATCTTCATGTCCAGGGTGTCATTACTGAACTGCGTACGTCTTCACGTCCAAGTGTCATTACTAAACTTGCGTACTTCATCATGTCCAGGGTGTCATTACTGAACTGCGTACGTCTTCGTGTCCAGGGTGTCATTACTGAACTGCGTACGTCTTCATGTCCAGGGTGTCATTACTGAACTGCGTACGTCTTCGTGTCCAGGGTGTCATTACTGAACTGCGTACATCTTCATGTCCAGGGTGTCATTACTGAACTGCGTACGTCTTCATGTCCAGGGTGTCATTACTGAACTGCGTACGTCTTCATGTCCAGGGTGTCATTACTGAACTGCGTACGTCTTCATGTCCAGGGTGTCATTACTGAACTGCGTACGTCTTCATGTCCAGGGTGTCATTACTGAACTGCGTACGTCTTCATGTCCAGGGTGTCATTACTGAACTGCGTACGTCTTCGTGTCCAGGGTGACATTACTGAACTGCGTACGTCTTCGTGTCCAGGGTGTCATTACTGAACTGCGTACGTCTTCGTGTCCAGGGTGTCATTACTGAACTGCGTACGTCTTCGTGTCCAGGGTGTCATTACTGCGTCCACCAGCGTACTCGTCGACCCCTGCCTTTTCTTCCAGAAACCACCCACTCCATTACTGTTCCCTCACCCTGTACTGTTTGGTGAACAAAGTATGGATCTGCAGCCGTAACCTGTATATGGCAAAGTAGCATTTAAATCACCATTGTTTTACCTGGATCCAGCTTTAGCCGCAGGATCCGCCGGTAGCGTAGTGGCTAGACTCTCGTCTATCGGACTGGAGGTCATCGATTCGAATTCATACCTGACCGGATTTAAAAAACTGACCTGTGTTTTCCAGACTAAAATTGTACCAGGAAATGTTTATGAAGTGAAGGCGACTGGCGTGACACTGAACACATAACCCTTCGTGTGCTGATTGGTCTATGAACAAAAGGGTTGAGCACCATATGCCCAATCAAATGAAGGCGTGTGAAAGGGTCTTTTTTACATGGCAAGTAAACAATAGTTACACTGTAACCTCCTTAGTAGATCGCAAAAGACCAAAGAGGCTTAGTGAAAGACTTGCTACTTCATGCGGTAGAAAATAGCAGCCAACTTTCAACCAGCCATGAACTGGCCTACAGAGTGTTTGGTATGCGTGGCTGTGGATCTATAGAACATTAGTAATCTTAACGGCAAAGGATGAAGAAGACGCATATGAATTGGATCCTATAATCTTTAGGGTCATACATATTTAGAAAATTATAAATCTAGACACTCACCTTCTGGTAATTTGTACTGGAATGGAAACAGATGTCTTCCCCTATTTAATACTTCCCTGCTTTCCCATCGCCCATCATCTGCAACTGACAATAACCGAAAACAGGCTCAAAGTCATGTTGTGTAACTGTGTTAAAACACATACAAACATACACACGCGAACACACAAACAAACACACACACACACACACACACACACAAGAGCATAACATATAAATGGTGCTATTCATTCATCACCTTCATCATGTGTCATCTCCGCATTAAAGGTCGTCTTAAATGAACCTCTAACACTGTGATCAGCCATGGTGTACACATACATATTCCCTCCAGTCTTAATGTTGTGTACCTATGTTTAACTTTGTCTGCTTCCTGTACGCTTCACATCCACCAATACCTCTAGCACATCCATTAATTACGACATTTATATGACTAAATATATCCTTAAAGGATATCAGTTGGAGACAGAACAGAATGGACAGCTGCCTAGTTTTGTAGGAGACAGAGATCAATGAAAGCCCCTGTCTACGAACAATGCAATGTGTCACTCATGTGTGAAAGGCAGCAGCAACAGCAGCAGCAACAGCAGCAGCAGCAGCAGCAGCAGCATTAGCAGCAGCAGCAGCATTAAGTTTCCGACACCATAGCAACGGATCGCCCCACAATTGTTCCTTCCTATGTCAGCGAAAACCTTATGACATGTCCATATCTGTCCCATGTGAACTCGTGAAAGAAACAGTAGCGTCGACACAACAGATCGCATGAGAACCGACTATAAGCCGCCCCTCACTTGAATATGCAGTTCATTGTCGAAGAAAACTGCCCTATAAAGAAACACAAGAAGCCGACACTCGCATTATCGCATAAGGCAGCCTCCGACGAGTCGCAAACTAACCGTCCGTCATTTTCTGAATATGCACTTCACAGCACAGGCGACGTGGACACAAACAAAGAGCATTCCGAAAAGAATTCACAGCTGGCAGTGTCACGCCACACACTGAGCTCAGTACAGAATGACGAAACCGGGTCCTGCAAGTCTAAACATGAGAGAAATGCACTACCACACAATGCCCGAGGACATTAAACTAACTTTCATAGATGTTAACGGCCCACCTGCCAATTTACCATGCATGTCCAGGCACTCTCAAACAGAAGCAGTAGATGTGACAAAGAGTGAATGTTCTCAAATAGTAGATCAGATTGATTGATTGATTGATTGATTGATTGATTTAGGAACCGACATCACAGCATTCGGGACATTCCCATAACCGCTCCGTCCCCATCCTCAGCAGCCAGCGAAGAGTTCCAACACTAATAGTTCCAGTAGCAATCTGATTATATGTACGTCTCGCTTGTCCTCTGAGCGTCGATCGTCGGCCAAATCCCCTCGTCACACCTCGCTGCCTCATTCTTACCAGACTATTTATATATATATATATATATATATATATATATATATATATGTATATTGAAAAAGGCAAAAGACACTGCACCAGGGCCTGATGGTGTCAGGTATGGCCACATAAAGGCTTTGAGCGATGTAGACCTGAAGGAGGTGCTTTATTCAGAGCATTAGGACAGCATCAGTACCGCAGGATTGGCTGCATAGCTATCTCATCCCTCTCCCAAAACCATTCATGGATCATTCAAAGCTTAGCGGCTTTAGGATCTTCACCCTTCAAAATACATTTGGGAAGGTTTTAGAGAAGATAGTCGCTGGCAAGCTGCAGGATTTTTTGGAAAAGGGGAAGCTTCTTCCAAGAGGCCTGGGGAGCTACAGGCCAGGAAAAGATACCTGGTCAAATGCATCCACCTTTGCCTTTGACGTTTATGAGGGGTTCCAGAGTAGACATGAAACGATGGCGGCAGCGCTTGATCTCGAGGATGCTTACAATAGTAGATCAGATATAATGTTACAACATCTCAGGTGCAACTGCCAATCCAACAAATGTGTTGTCGGCACACCCATGTCAGCAGTAAATCTCAACAATATGTTGCACGATTTATTGTCTGGCATATTCCACTGTATCTCGTCATGTGCATACTGCAAGGTGATATATCGTATGAAGTGAGTAAATTAATAATACTTAGGATGAAGTAATTAAGACACATAATGTTCGAATGTGAAACATCTGTTGTCCCCACGGTAACGTCACATTTGGAACAAACTCTTACTGATTACACAAAACCGGCTGGAACCGCCTGATTACTAACTCAAATAGTTTTACACACACACACACACACACACACACACACACACACACACACACACACACACTCACGCACGTACATACGCACACACACACGGGCATGAGAGAGTATAAAGAAATGAATGATTTAGTGTTCGTGACTGTGAATGGGTACATGGGTGTGTACGTAAGGAAGTGTGTGTGGGTCTATGATTGTGTGAATGCACAACTGTATGATTATTTGTGAATTTGGGTGTGTGAAAGAGTGTTTGTGTTGTTTATGTGTGTATGGGAAATAGTGTATCCGTGCGTCTTGCTGTATATATGAATGAGGAAATATGGGCGTCAGAGAGAGAGAGAGAGAGAGAGAGAGAGAGAGAGAATATGTATGTATGTACGTACGTATGTACGTGTGCACGCGCGTGAGGGCGTGCGTGTGTGTGTGTGTGTGTGTGTGTGTTGAGAGAGAGAGAGAGAGAGAGAGAGAGAGAGAGAGAGAGAGAGAGAGAGAGAGTCTTGCACAAACACACTATCTCAATAATTTGCACCTAAGAACAATTTTCATACTCAGCCAAATTCTTTATTTATGTCAACCCACACACAGCAGATGTGGGTTTCTGTTCCTGCATAGCATTCTTGATTTCTTTGCAGTAAGGGTGATTTGATCTTCTGAACCTCTTTTGTCTATAATATGCATCTTTTTGTTAAAGTATCTAGTTTTGTCTTGTAAGTGGCGGGTTAGGCTAGTGTTTATAACTATCTCTATAAATGTACACGTGCGACTTAATAGGATTATTGTTTCGTATCTGTCAGAAATTGTACTGTCCTTGTCATGTATGCATACTGGGATTGATTGTTTCAGTAACAATTATGAAACATTTAAAGTAACAAGCACCAGAAGATTTAACCTTAGGTTAAATGGTAGTAAGTAACAACCCGGACAAAACTAGCAATGTGTCACTTTCCAAGAACAGAAGCAGTTATCAATATTACAATGCTCCTTAATTAGTGCAAACGTTGTACCTCCTCAGTTTGTTGCCTTTTAATGCCTCTAGTCTGACGTTCGAATAGTTCGAATACCTTGATTTGCCGGAGTAACTAACAACTATTGCCCAGAAGATGTTAATGAAACTACAGGGTGTATTTTTAACGACTGGCTTTTTTGAAAATATTGCCGTTCTAAGTTTTCCTTCACCGTCTGTGGAGTTTATGCAATATGTACTGCTTTAGTGTGTCTTATTGTCGGTAAGGTTTTCCACATTACATCCCTATTCACAAAAGGTATTAGAAATATCCACCTCGATTTAGTTCGCAAATATGAATATGTTTTCTTTCCATGTTGTCAAAGGCCTTCCACAGTTGGGGCAGTGTAGTGGTATTAATGATCTGACGACTGAAACCTAACGTTCATTGATTATTTGGGGATTATTTTGATACGCTCTTTATTTAAGTGCAACCCAGAGGTAGTAATCCAGTGGAGTAAGATCCGGAGAGCGTGCAGGCCAAATTCCGCGAGAGATTATGCGATTTGCAAATATGCCATATAAGAATTCTAGTTATGTTACAGCCGTGTGAGCAGTTGCATCATTTGCTCAAATAATTTTGGACCCATTGTGCGCATACGACTCATTGCAGACCACACTCCTACTTTCTGATAGTAGAGAGGCACTGAGTGCAATGCATGGGGATTTTCATTACTCCAAAGACGATCATTCTGACTGTTCACGTGCCCAGCAAAATGAAACCATGCTTCGTCTGTGAAGAAAGTGACTTCAAGGATTTCCTCACCTTCTTGAAAAAGAAAATTCTCAAACCATATGCAATAGTTAACTCTTCATTGATGATCTAATTCTTTTAGTTGAGATACAACAGAGAAGATTGTATGGATGTAACTTCAATTTCTTCGTCAGGATTTTGTGGACTGTACTGCTTGACTTGTGTACTTGATGGGTCAACTTTCTTACTTATTTACCTGGACTCATTAGCATGCTGTCCTGGATTTTGAAGGATGTCTCTTCAGAAACAGATGGTCTACCAAGGCGACGCACATCATGAACACTGCCAGTTCTACGAAATTTCTTAATTAAATTGCTAACTGCATTACTATTCTGACATTGTCTCATATGAAGTTAGTCCCGCCGATTGGTAAGCAGTTTGTTTCTCCCAGCTAGTGTCACTTTTCATGAAGCCTGTGTCTTGTAATAGAAACTGCAGAAATATGTCAGGTTTCCTTATAATGACAATCTACGTTATGGATGTGGTCTTCTCCATTCTAAGCCCTACGTGTTTCTGAAAGACTCATTTGAGTGTACCGCACGCTGGGTTTCCAAACGAAATTTAAACGAAGCTAAATATGATTTAGAAGGTCATGTGGGACGCTGTACTAGTCAGTATTCTTAGGACACAACTGCGGTTTAATTAATCCGATTTTGCCAAACAGGCAACCCTTTCTGAACGTGGTTTTGTTCAACGCGAAATGTCATTAACGTTCTTAAGTTAGAGGTAACTGCGACTTGTAATTGTCGGCAGAAATATTGTTGACAGAGGGGAATGCATAGCTCTCTTTACCGACGTGATGTCACTTGTTCCATTACTGAAGAACTAGAAGGCAAAAGGGGAGAACTACACAAACTATGCCAAGGTTGTAATAAATTGGATTCCTTTGCATTGCAACATACATGAAAATGGAAAGGCTGACTGATTGGCAAAGGAAGGTGGAAGACTACCTCATCCTATTAGAGACATAGCCTTTGATGAAGCCAACAGATTTTAGGAAGCAATTATAGAGCAGAGGCTACAGTAGGTTGAAATACCACATGTTTAATAAACTAAAGATGGGAGCTACGATGAATGCAACTTTGGAACTGGTAAAACGACAGTTAAATATGTATTACAGGAGTGTCCAACATATGCAGAACAGAGACAAGTATTTTGGCTTACACTCTCTCCATTTGAGAACAAATCCCTTGGAGATGTCAATAAGCCTATGTTGACTGCTGCTTTCTTTGGATTTATTCATAGTTGAGTTGAGCTGAGTTGAGCTGTTGAGTTGAGCTAAGAACCGATATTACTGCACTCAGGACATTCCCATACGTCCCCTCGTTCAACAGCCAGCGAAGAGTCATACTACTAATCGTTCCCACCGCTATCTGATTAAAAGTTCTACTGGTCTTCCCTCTCAGTTATGAGATTCTTCCAGAATCCTTTCCGATCCCCCGCACTCTGATTCTTTCCACATATGAGTTCTCAATCTGTTCTCCCGTCTTCTCCACCGGTCCCAGGGACGCACGACCACCTCCCCCTTGGTAATCATGTTTATTCTTAATGACGTCTACAAGTGAATGAAGAAGAAGAAGATCAATATAAGTATCGTCGTGGCACTTAGAGCACGCCCATAACCGCTTCGTCTTCGTCACCTGATGTTGAAGGGCGTGAATGCCATCAATCCCCGAGGCACTCTGGGTAACCACACATCTAACATCGACATTTAAATATCCCGACATCTTGCCTCATCAATTCTAATATCTCAAACAAAGGCTGACAAATATAAAATGTCAGCGAAATTTGACGAAGTGGAGAATGTAACAATGGGAATATCACAAATGGAAATTAATGAAATGCCACAAGATTTAGAATGAGTGATGCAGTTATTAACAAATATGGATCAGATGTCAAATGAATTATTTATGTTCACCCAGTATGGAGATTAAATTGTCATTTATTGCAAAATATAAGCCGAAATTGATAAAATTACAATTGTTCTTTGAACAACTTTCTGTGAAATGTAAGCAGTTAATTATCGGTTGTATAATTTTCCTCTCAATGTGATTAAACATAACATGGTACAACATTTTAAAATAGCTGACACTGTGTTAATTAAAACTGATCCTGTTGATTACCATCTTTGGTCTCTCTGATTCAGATTACTGGAGAACACGCAGGATTTCATTCATTATATCTTGCGAATGTCATTTCTGATCTCGCTCTCAATTTATTTCTCATTATATTGCTAACGTCATTTATCATGCTATGTCTCGGGTTATGTCTATGTCAATTTTGTTTCATCCAGTTTCTCGTGTTATTTCTCGTATTATTTATCATGCTACTTATCATTAGGGATACATGTACAGAACAGTATTGTGGATTGTGCACCGGCTTGTCACCGTAGCTTTTATGGTTCGACTCTTAATTCTTGAAGGATTGTCTATTCTCTACGATAGCAAAAGTTTAATAGAGGTTCTTTAGATGTATTTAGGAAGGAAAGCAGACAAAGAACAGAGCTGGTCTATCACCTCATAATGCTACAGAATAGAAAACCTACACTCGTATAGCCTGAAGAGATTGTATTTGCGGTCCTTATTGGGATGATGATGTTGATGATTGGAAATCCAGTAACCACAGCTTGCAAACTTGCGTAACCTCTTTGTGTTATTTTTCCCACGGTTATACATTACAATATTTTCTTTATATCTATTTAATATAGCATGGTAGTTTTGAAAAAAAAATCTTGGAAATAACTCTCTTTAGACTAAAACTAAATATGGGAACTCAATGACATAGAGCAGTTCTGCAACAAGCCGTTAGAAATCTCGCGTCGTTAGAATGGTGTCTACAACTATATTAATAGATTGTTAATTTTGAAATGTTGAAGAATTCAATCAATTTGGCTGTAGAAACAGCTATTCCAAAATTAAAGAAAGTGGGTCGTAAGAAATGGATGACTGAAGAAATTTTACAAATAATGGGAACAAGAAGACACAACAAACATACTTTTGACAAATGTAAAGAAATTCATAGAAAAGTCAGAACATCATGTAAGGAAGCAAAAGACGCGTGGCTTGAGAAAAACTGAATACAAATTGAAAAACAATACAACAGCAAAAATACCAAATTAATGCATAAAAGAATTGAGGAGCTTACTAAATAAAAGAACGCTTACATCAGCAGGCTGCCTAGAAACAAATGATGGAAACATCATAATAGAAAAAGATCAGATGTTACATGCATGGTCAGTTTATGTGAAAAACCTCGATGATGATAACAGAGATGATCATGATCTGGCAAGAATGAGACAGCGAGGAGTGACGAGGGGATCTGGCCAACGCTCGACGCTCAGAGGAAAGGCCAGACGGACATATAATCAGATTGCTACTGGTACAATTGGTGTTGGAACTCTTCGCTGGCTGCTGAGGATGGGGACGGAGCGCTTGTGGGAATGCCCCGAATGCTGTGATGTCGGTTCCTAAATCAATCAATCAATCAATCTATCAATCAATCAATCAACAGAGATGAACAGGGTGATATGCGAAATAATAATGAAGGACCATCAATTTTGATGATGGAGGAACAGAATGTTCTTAACTATATGAAAACTGGCAAGACCCCCAGTTCAGACATCACAACAGAAATGATTAATGCTTTAGAAGAATATGGAGTAGATCAAGTCACCAGACTGCTTAGCACAATATATGATACTGAGAAATGAGGAAAGGGGGCTGAGTGGTCTCAAGTTATGGTGTCCGCCTCGAGTGCTGGAGGTCCCAGGTTCAGGCCCCGGTGAGGACCGGGATTTATTTAAAAAATCCACCTGGACTTCCAGTAATAAAATTTCCCCTGGTCTCTGGGTAGTAAGATCGGACGCCCGTGTGTATTGTTGCGCACGTAAAAAATCCCTTGGCAGTTGGAAATCGAAAAAAAGAGTAGCCTAACGGCGCTGCCCGGGCAAAATTTCGAGTTAACAATCTACACAAAGTATTTCAGGAGCCTCGCCGATGCAACGAAGTTCGTGCATTGAGCTGAGTTTCTCCAGACTCAGGTTTGAGTTAGGAGGAAAACGGAGCACTTATGGGTTAAACCCTGGTGCCGTAATGTTGATCCAACGACTAAACTATATATGATACTGGAGATATACCTCATGAATTATGTAATTCTGTATTTATTGCAATCCCAAAGAAATCGGGAGCCTTGGAATGTGATGAACATAGAACAATTAATATACTGAGCCACATCACGAAGCGTTTGCTAAGAAATATCATGCAAAGAGTTAGTAAGAAAATACAACCCGAAATAGGAGAAGAACAATGTGGGTTTGTAGAAGGTAAGAGCACAGTAACTGCTATGTACATGCTGAGAAAAGTAATTGAACGTTATATAAAAGAAAATAAAGATATTCTCTTTGCTATATTGACTACACAAAGGCTTTCGATAGAGTAAGAAATTTCAACATTATAAAGATGCTTGCAAATCTACAAATTGATGGGAAAGACCTTAGACTTGTAAAAAAAACATACATTGGAAACAAGAAGCTGCCATCAGAATTGATAATGAAGTTGGTAAATATCAGCCTATTTAGAGAGGTGTGAAACAGGGATGCGTAATATCCCCAGATATGTTTTCCCTGCATAGTGAAAACATTTTCAGAAATGTACAAGATGTGAAAAGAATCATCATTGAAGGAAGAACCATCCCTACCCAAACATTAGATATACAAATGATACAGTATTGGTTGCAGACAATGAGCAGGATCTACAACATTTAGTATATGCGGTTGTTGCACACAGTGAACAACTATGGTTGGAATTAAATTGTTAGAAGACACAGATTATGGTCGTCACTGGGAAGAACGAAATAACACAATGTAATATACAAGTGCCGAGGAGTTAACGTCTTTCTCCGTAATCCCGTATATTCTCGTGAGTAACGTAACCTGCACGAGAATCGGTAGTGGTTCTAGCCACGTTGGTAACTTAAGGGGTATGTGAGCCGGTCGCTCAGAAATCAGTGGCAAACTACTGCGCGTAATCTTGCCTAGTAAATCAACAGCAGCTGAAAAATGTTGTTGACTGCTACGTCCTGTAAGGGATATGCAAAAAAAAAAATACTGGCAAATGGGAATATTCTTAAGCAAGTGAATCGGTACAATTACCTCGGAACAGTCATAACATCTGATGGGAAATGCCTTGAAGAGATTAGAACAAGAATAGCCATGGCGAACGTAGCCTTTTGCAAGATGAAAAATATACTGGCCAATAAAAAGATATCAATTGAAACGAGAAAAAGAGTGTTGAAGTGCTACATAGAACATGTACTTTTATATAAATGTGAAGCGTGGACAATGATCAGTCACGCTGAAAAACATCTGAATGCTGCAGAAATGTGGTTTCTGAGGAGAATACAAAGAATACCATGGACAGACAGAAAGACCAACGACCAAGCCCTACAAGAAACAATTGAAAATCGTAAACTGATTAGAGAAATTCGACGTAGACAGTCAAAATGTCTTGGACATGTCATGAGAAGAAATAAATTAGAGAACTTAGTTACAACTGGCAAGATCTAGGAGAAGAGAACAAGTGGAAGACAGAGAAGTAAATACCTGGATGTTTTGACCAGATCCTTTTTTTTTAAAGTTGCATATCTCTTACAGGACGTTGCAGTCAACACCAGAATTTTTAAGCTGCTGTTGATTTTGTTGGCAAGGTTACGCTCAATAGTTTGTCATTGCATTCTGAGCAACCAGCTCACATTCCACGTAAATAACTAACACGACGCGATCCTCTGCCTAATCCTGAGCAGCTATGTTCCTCACGTGGATATATGGAATTATGGGGAAAGTCTTTAAAATCCTTCGCCAGGGAGACCGGCCGAAGATCTACGAGACAGCAAAATAAAAGACTGAAAGTGAGCTAGTTGTGAAACTATGCCCCACTAGGAAAGTAAAAGTCTTAAGAAACAAAACATATTTCCATTACTCAAGCGCTTTCGCTTGTAACAATAAGCGGATAAGACTAAACAATGAAAGCCTGTTTCGCGGCTCCTTTCTTTGTGTAACCAAATTGAATGAACATTGCCAAATTTATATTACCATGTACGCGGCGAATCTAACCCCAAAGCAAGCAGACACTCGGGTATGAATTTCCCTTCAGTAATGTTAGTTCATGGCATTATATGGTTGAACGATCACTTACATTTCTCCTGGACTTTCGTTCCCAGAGAAATCTGAGGTGTTATATTACGAGCTTGGGTTAACCTATAGGAGCATATGCCGTAAAGACACATTTCCTTTATAAGTGAATATTGAACCAGCACCCGATTAGACGTTGCATTAAATTCTATGCCACCTCAGTTCTTCGAACTAAATATATTACTTTCCTGTATCGAACAGCCGGCGGATGTGACTAAGTGAACACGTTTCACAATCACACATACCGGGTTCGGAATTAGCTGCAGGCGATTTGGAAGTAGACCGCCTTGCGTTGATTTTTAGCAAAGATATGGGTGTAGGTTATTCAGAAATCAATGGCAAACTACTGAGTTGCCTAGATAAGTACAATCCGCCACAAATTGCTGGAGTTGATTGAGATATCCTGTAAAGGACATGCAAATAAATGTTGTATCCAACACTATCCAACCTATATAGCTGTCATTCTTCGTAACGTATGCCGGAGTGGGCAACTATAACTATAATTCATGTAAACTAAAACACGGCTCTTAGGCGATGGGGTTACTTATGCAAATCGTAATCCCGCATACAGCGTTAGAAACACAGTTGCGGGCGATTTGAAAGCAGATCACCTTCCGTTGGTTCCCACAAAAAGGTACGAGTGCTGGCCGTTCAGAAAGCAAAGGCAGACTAATTTTGCTAAGAAATCACAAACAGGAAAAAAACGTCTGAATTGACTGCAATGCCCTATAAAGGATATGCAACTTTAAAAACAAAAAACACGTAAATGACCCTTTTGCACGCCAAGTGACGTGTTTGGCAGATGGTCAAGACGAATGACGGAAAGGATCCCTGTTCATGTCCTGTCGTGTAATGTGAATATGGTGCTACCAGCATATTTTAGACCGATTGGTACTCAATAGTTGATGTGGTGGATATCACGCCGGCCTCCTTTATTTTTCAGAACATTTCCTGGTACGAATTTTAAGCTGGATCAACCTGTGAGTCCCCTCATCTTTCAGTGGCCTGTGATTTAATCTGTGTCTCAATTTCCATGTGTGTTGCTGATAATAATGTATCGGCAGCATGTCGAAATTCCGCTAATTTCTCTTCCCCCTGATTACGAAGCATTCGTCTTGATAATTATCAGTATTTTCTCCAACGTTTGCTACGAAGTTTTCCGTACACAAGTTAAAGAGATAACGGGGCAAGATAGAAGGTTGTCTCACCCCCATGGGAACATAGGTCACTGGAGGGAAATCCCCGCCTCGTAGGCCAGTAGATATGCAAGCCCATGCGCTTCCTCGACGTATAATTTATATACCAATCGCCACTAGATTGGCGATGTAGTCAACATTGTGCCGCCACTAGATTGGCAATGTAGTCAACATCATGCCGCCACTAGATTAAGGATGTAGTCAATATCGTGCCGCCACTAGATTGGCGATGTAGTCAACATCGTGCCGCCACTAGATTGGCGATGTAGTCAACATTGTGCCGCCACTAGATTGGCGATGTAGTCAACATTGTGCCGCCACTACACTAGCGATGTAGTCAACATCGTGCCGCCACTAGATTGGCGATGTAGTCAACATTGTGCCGCCACTAGATTGGCGATGTAGTCAACATCGTGCCGCCACTAGATTGGCGATGTACTCAACATCGTGCCGCCACTACACTGGCGATGTAGTCAACATCGTGCCGCCACTACACTGGCGATGTAGTCAACATCGTGCCGCCACTACACTGGCGATGTAGTCAACATCGTTCCGCCACTACACTGGCGATGTAGTCAATATCGTACCGACTGCCTTTGCTTCCCTGGAATTTTCTGATGCCCATTTTATTCTGGTTTAATTTACAAGCCAGGTATGTGATTTAAAATTTCACCTCAATGGAGATTCGAACATGTGCACCTTGCCGACAGGCAATCGTGCTAAACACAGTGCTACCGCTATTCCTTAATGTAACACTGAAAATCCATCAGTTAGGAGCCAAACAATTACCGATCTCCGACAATTGTTTGACACTAAATCTCAGCAGTTATTTTGCATATAGGTAAAATGTGCAGTCCATAGTACCTAGATTACTCTAGTATATAGGCGAAAATACTCATGGACCAATTCTAACAGATGTATATCTAACTATATAACGTAGCCCGTCTGGAGAATCTTGCGTCAAATTAGTCGGAAGTGTCTGCGGACAAACACTGCGTGTAGCACTGCTAGGGATCAGCTTTAATGCGTATTTTTATGTTGGTTTGGGTTAATATTATTTGACAGGCTATAAAGTTTCAATGCAGTTATGTTGGTTTGAGTTAACATTATCTAACATGCCTTACAATGTCAATGTATTTACGGCTGAGATAAAAGTCTCGTTTCATCACCCCATTATAAAGTTAGCTGCATATCCTTCACAGGCCGTTCCAATCAACCCCTTCCTGAATGGGTTGTTTGTGATTTTCTAGGCAATGGTACGTTCAGTAGTTTGATATTGCGTTCTGAACGCCTCATAACGTCAAAAACAACACAAAGTGATCTCTAAGCGATCTGCCTCTAAGTCGCTCGGAGTTAGTTTCGAACCCTCGACCAGATGTGTCGAGGCACAGTGAAAACGCCTTTCACTAACCCTAAGACACATAAGACACTTTAGGTGATTCAAAATTAGGAGGAGTTTGCAAGCAACAGAGGCGTGGTTTCTGAGACGAATGTTGCGAATACCTTGGAGCGACAGAGAATCTAACAACGATTGACTGAAAGAGACTACTGAAAATAGAGTATTATATACAACTATAAAACAGAGAAAAATAGCATTTTTCGGTCACATAATGAGAAGATTATCATTTTAATTACTAGAAAGACCCACGGGAGAGGAGGCTCAGGCAGACCGAGAGAGAATTTACTGGATGGACTGATAGGTAGACATGGCCGAATATCATCAGCAGAGTTGATTTGGAGTACAAAGGACCGACATCTGTGGAGGGACATGAACACCCACGCCAGCTGACAGAAACTTAGTGATGATTCTAAGCCCATACCCATTCTGATGAATATCAGTGCTCCTTCCCGTTGTGACCCCTCGTTGATGAAATATTCCACGAAATACAAATTACTATAAGAACGTAATTATACTCACGAATTATGATGTACGTAATTTGTTATTTCATGTTTTCGTCATCTAGTTTAGTTATATTTAATGATAATAATAGAAACAATATGCACAATTACTGTATCAAAATAAAGCTTGGTTACGTTTGCCGAGATAACTAAAATAACATTCAATAGGTTAGCGGTTCAACCCCTACACCGGACAACTGGACAAAAATGTTGACCTGTCGTCCTTGATGTGGGGACGTAAATTACAAGTACCCCTGAATTCGAAGTGGGTTCGTCTGATGGTAAAGGACACTGGAGGGTACTTCGTCTCAGGCATTGGTAGTACCTTTGGTAAGGATGACTCTCATGTCCTCTTCAGGACCCATCCCCCACTGGTCCAAGCCTGACATCCAGCTCACGCCTGTGGCTCCTAGTAGTTGTCAGCATGCGACAGCGGCCACCCCACGAGCAACAGCTGTGAGAGGCTGAATAAACCAGGCGTGGGTAGCCGATTTGGTGTCAAACCAAGCGGTGAACTAGGATATGCCTACCCAGCATGTGAAGACAGGATTCGACAGACTGCGAGGATGAAATCACTGATGATTCAACGGGCAAGACGTCATTTACCTGCAAAGCGTTGTGGAACGTAGAGCGACCTGGTCATCCACTGCACTTGTATTCGTCTCCAGTCGTTTTGACTTGTCTTGCCACTGGACTCAAATGGACTCAGGCGAGAGAGAGAAAGAGAGAGAGAGAGAGAGAGAGAGAGAGAGAGAGAGAGAGAGAGAGAGAGAGAGAGAGAGAGAGAGAGAGAGAGAGAGAGAGGTCGACGAATTCCGCAACTCTTCCTCACTTTAATCCAATTCATCGCGCAAGTGATTCTCCATCCAATTTCATATATCACTTAGGCTTTATCAGCCATCTTATTACTCACGGCGTCATACGTTCAATCCCACTGGATGAAATTAATGGTCATCATCATTCTTGATGGACAAACAACAAGGGACACTGTTAATTGGGAACGCTAATCCACATGCAAAATTCAGTCCATCACTACTGTAAATAGTGTGCATGGATTACGCTTGAATTAACAGCGAGCACCCCCCCCCCCCCCCCCCCCCAAAAAAAAAAAAAAAAACCAACAACAACAACAACACAAAACAAAAAACAAAGACATAATGTTTGGTTTGAGAAGGGCGAAAATGGGTGGGGGAGAAATAGCAGTTCTCTTAAGTAACGGCATTGGTCAATGTTTTACAATCCTCTTGTGTTTATTGACACGCTTTTCCAATATAACTGACTTGTTTAAATTAGCTTGCATATCCTTTACATGACGTCGCAGTAAACCTCAGAATAGTTTTGGCTGTCCGTGATTTCTTGGCAAGTTTATGTTCGGTAGTTTGACATTGCTTTCTGAATGACATAATCTCATACCATTGAATAAACAAACAACGCAAGGCGGTCTGATAACTGACTTGAGAGGTACAATAAGAAAACAAGATTGGCCAGAGGTCTCTCCCACCCCAATATCTGACGCGAATTATCAATGACCAAGTGACCCGCTCCCACTTCTTATATTCCATTTACACATTTTCAGCAAAAGCTAACAGCAGTTCATGTTTATCATCATCATCATCATGTGCCATGCCGATTAGAGTGTGCTGTCATGTTTCGCCATCTCACTCGATCACCAGAGTCATGGATCAGCTACGTGTTCTTTTCTAGACTTTGGCATGTGGTCAAGCCATCCAGATATCTACGTATCTCCATTGCTCTAGTTATTCTCTCATAAATCTTGCCAGTTGTCCCCAAGTTCTCCAATTTAGTTCTTCTCATAACGTCTCAAAAACAAATGTTGTCTGTCTATGTATAATTTCTCTCATTAGTTTACGATTTTCGTCTGCTTCTTACTAGACTTGCTCATTGGATTTTGTTTCCTGTACGTCCATCGTATTCTTTGCATTTTCGTCAGAAACCGCATTTCCACTGGCATTAGATATGTTTCAGCTAACTCAATCTCACGGGGTATAATTTAACACCCCAGCCACTTAAATGTAAATACCTCCTTACTGCAGTGCAATCCTACAGGATTCCTGCACACGGCAGCCCGCATCAAGCGGCTCTAACGTAACTACACCGGAAAATGTCTTGTCTACGTCGGCCCTCTCTTTGGACCGACGGTCACTCAAAACCCTGACCACACGTAATCGATTTGCCTTACTGGCAAATCTTGCACGGACTCCTATACAACAACCGTTATTTTCCTGTCTTTTCCACTTTTCACATTGGGCAGTGGGGAGCGTTTTGTGTGATATTCACTGGCACAGGAACGGAGCAAAATGGGGACGACCCGTTGCTGTGAAGTTGGAACTGTGACTAACTAACTAACTAACTAACTAACCGTTATTGTCAAAGAGCACAGCATAATAAACTCCCGTTCAATAGTCGTACCAATATGTCCAGCGCGTGCGCATTAATAATCAAGACTAAAGAAACAGATTAGAAGAGCTGATCCCATCTGTCAAGAGACACAGTGAAAATCAAAACATTTATTAAGAACTTGGGCAAAACAAAACTGCTATCTACAGATGAAACTACTTATCAACAATAGATCACAATTGAAAAAAGTCGTATACTTGGCTTCATAATCAATACCGATGGGGACTGTTGAAGGCACTGTAGACGTAGCCTGGCCATAGCAAGCAGAGATAAAACAGTCACAAGCACCAGCATCTTTCTGGTGGCAACATCTGGATGGCAGTCGTGGACCATGCCGCAATGACTACAGAAGAAATCTGAGGCTTTTCAGCTCAAACTTTTCGGAAATATTCTTTAAATATCGAGGATCGATAAGAAGAAAAATATTGCAGCTCTACAAAACATGATCATCGAAGAGAACTGGATCATAAACACTATCATATCTCGGAAACTAAAATAATTTGGCCATATCAAACATCACAATAGTTTGTAGACAACAGTGGCAGAAGGTATGGTTGCTGGAAGAAGTAGCAGGAATCGGCCAGCAAGAAGATGGACACAGGACATTGTAGTAAAATTGGACATGAGGTTCATTGGGCGAAAGAAACTGCCAGATAAGTGAGAGTTTTTTCGATGCATCGAAATGAGAGCGGCGTTCTGTGCACACACAAAAGTTAGTTGCGTATCCTTTACATGACGTCACAGTCAACCCCAGAATTTGTTGGCTTTTGTGATAACTTCACAGGATTACGTTCAGTAGTTTGTCTTTGCTTTCTGAACGACTGACATTCATACGATTTTATGAAAACCAACGCAAGGCTGTTTGCAAAGGACGTGCTGAGAGAGAAACGTTGTCCCCAAAGCTGTTCACTCATGTCTACAATATAACAGGCCCTCGGCGGTTTGAAGATTGTGTTGTAGAGTGCTTTCTTAGTAACTATTGGTACGTGTTTTTTCATTAGTATTGGTGTCATTTTCGATTTCGTCTGCCGACTTGGCGTGTGATGATATTATCAAAACAATGTTTTCCCGTAGTGAATTTGAATAACGAAGACACAAACCATATATAGTACGATTTATTGCCTGGCACATTTCACTGCATCTTGTCAGGTACTTACTGCAGATGTCGCACAACGTAGAGTAAAATCATTAGATTCATCGTTCAAGCTGAAATATACACTTGTTCACGCAGTAATATCAGTTGTTTACCATGGTAATTTTAAATTGACTATTATGTCTTTCTGTTTGCACAAAATTGGCTTGTGCAGATGGATCATTAGCGATTCTGCAAACTTGAACAAACGACCATTTTGTGTATGAAACAACACGCGAAAAGCGCTGTCTCTATCAATGACATGACCGGTTTCCAAGACATGACGTGCAATGGACGACGCCGGAAGTTTATAATTGTGGTGTGTCACACTTCCCATGATCCCATCGCTTGTGTGTAGTTTCTTGTCAACCCAGTTTGGTATGTGTTCAACAATCCTGGTGTGTAACTGCCTCTCTGTTCTGCCAATGTAGGTAGACTCGCACCTGCATGTGAATTGGTAAATGCAATTAGATGTGGCGTACAGAGGGGTAGATTCTTTTATTGCTGGGGTGGGAATAGGTGTGGTTCTGTACCTAATAACTGGAGTTGCAGCACAGAATGTTCGGCCAACTGCTGTAACGAGCCGGTCCTGTAGACGTTGCATTACGTCATCCCCTCGAAAGGTTAGCTGTATAAATACCTTGAGCTTAGGGACCGTAGTTACGTCTGATTTTGGTTTCGGCTGTTGGCAGTGGCGCTTTATAAACCCTGTGGAGTACCCATTCAGGTGTAAGACATTCTTCAGAGTTTCAATTTCCTCCGTCAGTGTGTCCTGGGTGCATATCTTCCTATCGCGGTCAAACAGGGTCCTCACTAAGCCCCGTTTGTACTGGACAGGTGCGAAGTTATGAAAATTTATGTATTGGCCAGTCCATGTTTCTTTGCGGTACACCGATCTTTGAATTGTGCCGTCTGCTCTACGTCTCATTAGAATATCCAGGAACGGCAACGTTTCGTTGTGTTCGTGTTCCATAGATAAAGAGATGTTTTTATGCGCCATGTTCATTATGGCCTGGAACGATGTTGCTTGTAGCTCGTCTGTGGTGATAATTAATATATCGTCCACATAACGACGGTAGAAGACCAGGTTTTTAATGTCTGAGGATCTATTTCCTTCTAAATGTGGCATGAAGATGTCCTTTAGAATAGGACCAAGAGGACTCCCCATGGCCACTCCGTCAATTTGGAGATATGACTTATTCAGAAAATTGAATTTTATATTGGCAGTACATAGTAATAGTAGACTCTCCAGAATTGATGTTTTAGTTGTTTGTCTATAATGCTATCACCTATTATTTTCATTGTCTCATCTAATGGAACGTTTGTGAATAGGGAGGCTATATCCATGGATGCCATAGTATCCAATAATTCCACCAGTTCGAATGTATCTCTAAGTATTTTTGGATCAAACGACTGTAGTACTGGCTTTAAAATTTCAGCTAGCCATCTTGCTATCCGGTGTTGTGCAGAGTTAACCACAGACAGTAAGCCCTTGAAGCTTTTTACTTGTTTCAGTGGGTGTTCTTTTACATTAATTTTTGTTGTTTTTTCTTCTTTGTTTATAGCCATTACCTCTGTGTTTTAATGCTAATTTTCATGTTCCTTACACACTCCATTTAGACTTTTCATGTAGGCTTGTATTTCTATTTATGATTTTGCTATTAGTGCTTGATCGTCGGCAAATATGAGTTCTTTAATGGTGTAATTTGACGTTTGGTCTTCTTCTGTGTTCTTTTCGTCATGTGGTGTTGTTGACGTCTCTGTTTGGCTGGTTTCTTTACATATGCTGTCTATATAGGTTATGAATCGATTATGCTTCTTAATTTTTCTACGAGCAATATGATACTAGTAAATTATAATAAACACCATACCTTAATACAAGCTGTCAAGAAATAGCTACAGAGTAGTAGAAGTGAGTATGTTTGCATATTTCTCTATGGATAGACAGAGAGACAGATAAACAGATAGAGATCTCTATCAACACTAATGATTAAACAAGACGTTGTAACGTTGTGATTATGTCCTGGCCTGCCAGGACAGTGTTCCGGATTAAATTCCAAACAGAGGCATCATTATCTTTACCCACAGTACAGCACTGGTGTCGATTCAATCTCAGATTGGACCAGATCAGTTTCGTAATTTCCTGTAAATTGTCTGGGAAGAAAATGCGACAAAGAAGGAACGGAGCACTCTACCTCATATTTTGCGGCCTAGCATATGTGATGCCCCGAAACTACAAACCATGGCGGTAGTATCTGATATGAGAATTAATTTCCCTTTTTTTTCCGTTATATTTCCATAACTACACCTCACGTACTTGACTATCTGAAACAAACTGTTTTCTTCACTTTTGTTAAACTATAATGGTTCTGTTACTGGAATAAGCGTACGGTGTGGCCCAAACGCATTGAAAGCGTTTCACAATGATATGAGGTGTTGGTCGCTTAGAAAGCAATGGCAAACTACTGAAGGAAATATTGCCTAATATATCACTAACAGCCAAAAATGGTAGGGTTGGTTGCGACGTACTGTAATGGAAACGCGCTAACCTTTACGACAATAAACAGGTGATTGGATAAGAGCTGTACATAAAATGTACACGACCACCTTTGAATATAGCGAGGAAGAAAAAAGAGTACACATCTGACGTCTGATTCAGGGCTACTGTGTCCTTCTCCAACATCCCGAAGTGATAGCAAACATGAACAGAGAATCCCGCTTGTCTTGCCATGTTTCAGCAGGCTGGGACTAGATAAAACTGGTCGGTATTACTGAATCTCCTACCCCAGTGCATCCATGTCTCACGGTAACAACGGAAGGAAACCGGAACTTGGATTCCACAGTAAATGAGCACACTAATTGCTGAATGATAGAGTAAATGAGAAATGGACTCATTACACCGGTGAGTAAAGAGGAGCTCAACACCCAACAAGACTAGAAGCTACTATAGTTGTGTGTATCCTGTGTGCTTAACTAAGCTGTACCGGGGTTGTTACCACGCGATCACTCAAGAATTATTACTGTGTGTGCACGCACGTGCGCATGCGTGCGTGTGTGCGTGCGTGCGTGCGTGCGTGCGTGTGTGTGTGTGTGTGTGTGTGTGTGTGTGTGTGTGTGTGTGTGTTGAGAAATAAATAGAGGTACATACATTGACAGAAGGGTGACAATTGATTTAAGTGCTAATTTTCTGACATTCAACCAAATCATGTCCTAAGTTCTGAGGTAAAAACCCCCAAAAAGAGTTAGGTGCATGTCCTCTACAGGACGTAGCGATAAACCACGTCATTTTTATTTTTTATTTATTTATTTATTTTTTTTGCTGTTTGTTTCTTCTTCTTCTTCTTCTTCTTCTTCTTCTTCTTCTTCTTCTTCTTCTTCTTTCTTCTTCTTTCTTCTTCTTTCTTCTTCTTTCTTCTTCTTTCTTCTTCTTCTTCTTCTTCTTCTTCTTCTTCTTTCTTCTTCTTTCTTCTTCTTCTTCTTCTTTCTTCTTTCTTCTTCTTTCTTCTTCTTTCTTCTTCTTCTTCTTCTTTCTTCTTCTTCTTTCTTCTTCTTCTTCTTTCTTCTTCTTCTTCTTTCTTCTTCTTCTTCTTCTTCTTCTTTCTTCTTCTTCTTCTTCTTCTTTCTTCTTCTTCTTCTTCTTCTTCTTCTTCTTCTTCTTCTTTCTTCTTCTTCTTCTTCTTCTTCTTCTTCTTCTTCTTCTTCTTCTTCTTCTTCTTCTTCTTCTTCTTCTTCTTTTCTTCTTCTTCTTCGATGCAACCTGTTGCTATGCGTGGCACAAAGCAACCATTGTATTGCATAGATTTCCACTTTCTAGTGCAGTGCTACTTAGGCCACCCTATTCCAATTTTACTGTGCAATTGTTGCGTTCAGTAGTCTGTCATTGCTTTCTGAAAGGCCGATGCTTATGCCATCGAAAGCAACACACGGCAGCTGATTTCGAAACCTTGACTCGGTGTCTCGGTCAATAGTGGAACACGTTCACTGCCCCTAGACCACACATTCCGGCCAAGTCTGAGTGAGACTGGGGAGTCATGTAGCACTTAACTGACCATACGTTAATAAGCTATTAGCTTGCAGGAGAACAAAGTTGTCTAGCATCTCTCCCCTCTAACTATATTTACACAATTCTACTCATTGCATATCAGCACAGCTTCATTCTGTACTCCGTCCATCGCATATCTGTTTAGATCTTGCAATGGAACCTGTCTCACTGAAGTGTCGTAAAAATCCTGAACTCATTCCTTACGAAGCATATTACAGATACTCACTGGCAACTGTAAATATCATCTGCACAAGGTAAACCTAATCTCAAATCTGATACTCCCATAAAGGTATGAATTTTTAGATTTGTGTGTGTGCCAAATCATGACGTTATGAGTTGGGGTTGTAAGGTCGTATTTTCGCCGTCTTTCATTCCACACAAGTTCGGAAAATATTGAAAATCGCCCGGTATCCACTTTTGGAGGCTGATTCAAATCCCACAGCCGCACTGCTACGGAAAACATGGGGCATTTTTCTGGAAATAAATCAGTTTTCTGGCCCTCGTGGGAGTACGGAACAAATGTATCTCATGGATTACGTGAAAATTGCCCTGTGTTTTTCTCTTGGAGTTTCTGTAAGATGGTAAAACGTAATGGTCAGTTTATTTCAAGTTTTCTCTTTCAAAAGCATATTTATACTATTCGTCATTTTAAGGGAACTATTTAACCATCCATCTAGGAAAAAGCTATACAAAGGTTTACCATTTCCAAATATAAATATTGATCGACGCACCTACTACCAGGTCCAAAGAGTAATGATTTATTACGTACATAATGAGTAGATAGCATTATCAATGTTTAGTTGATCACAAAATCAACATTGTGACAAATGTATACCAACCAAGCAAAGGTCAAATGGCAGACACACAAATACATGAGACCGTTATACTGAGTCAGGTATGTTTAGTATATTTAAATACGAGGCACGAATGGTTTGTTCCAATTGTGTGAAACATAATATACAGTAAATAACGGGCACAAGATATGTGTTATGAAACAAGCACTAGCGACACTAAGTATAAATTATGCCAGGGACAAGTGAACTCTCCCGATGCTGCTTACAGGAGATGGCTAACTTCATATCTATGTACATTAAGCTCTCCATGGGAGGGTTATTTGTCTTCATATAATCCAATGGCTTATGTATACATTTAGTGATTATTAGATTTTCGCAGTATCAGAATACAATAACATTAGATGTCGGTGATATTGTTATAGATCATTAAGCTCCCAGGTGGACGTAGCTTTACATGCGTATAAGGAAATGTGATAATTAAACACTTGGAGTGCTGATTGGTATGTACACTTGAAGGATCTTCACGAATGCCAAATTATTGACATGTACACATGAAGGGCCTTCACCAAATACCAAATGATTGACATGTACTCATGAAGGGCCTTCACCAAATGCCAAATGATTGACATGTACTCATGAAGGGCCTTCACCAAATGCCAAATGATTGACATGTACTCATGAAGGGCCTTCACCAAATGCCAAATGATTGACATGTACTCATGAAGGGCCTTCACCAAATGCCAAATGATTGACATGTACTCATGAAGGGCCTTCACCACATGCCAAATGATTGACATGTACTCATGAAGGGCCTTCACCAAATGCCAAATGATTGACATGTACTCATGAAGGGCCTTCACCAAATGCCAAATGATTGACATGTACTCATGAAGGGCCTTCACCAAATGTCAAATGATTGACATGTACACATGGAGGGCCTTCACCAAATGCCAAATGATTGACATGTACACATATTGGGCTGTCACCAAATGCCAGACTATTGGTATGTACACGTGTAGTGCTCTCACCAAATGCCAAATGATTTGTATATACTCATGTAGATGTTTTCTCCAAATGCCAAATACTCTTCAAGACGTGAAAATGTGTCCTTTACTTTTTTCTTTGAGGCATTTTTAGCTGTAGAATAGTTTTATTGACATCCTGTACAAAGAATAAAATATCCTATGAATATAGGGCTTTGTATCTCGAATAACAAGTGGAAGTTAAAATGATATAGTTAGCTGATATGTATTGAGGTATGCAAGGGCTCAACACGCAGGTACCATGCAAATATAATCATTTATTGAGCCATGTAAGGGCTAAACACACAGATGTGTACAAGAATGTATTGCAAGTGATTACAAGATACACATACGGACCTAGGCAGATGAACACACCAAATTATACATGCCGTGACAATGGTTTGTCACTGTCGTGGTGCTTTTGTGACTCTGTTGATTGTTAAGGGGAAATTTTTCATTTGATACACTAGCCAATACCGGTCTCTCTGGCCGAGGGGTTACAACACTTTCTCCGTAATCCCGTTTATCACGCAGAGTCTCGTAGCGGGGCGAGAGCCTGGGAGCGGTTCGATCCCCGCTGGTAACTTGCGCGGTAACTGAGCCGGCCGCTCAGAAAGCAATGGCAAACTACTGAGCGTAATCTTGCCAAGAAATCACATACAGCTGAAAGATGCTGATGTTGACAGCGATGTCCTGTAAAGGATATGCAAAAAAAAAAAAAACACTAGCCAATAAATTTTCAAAAATTATTTGTGTCAGAATTTAAATACACAATTTGTTATTGATGTGTACATGCTTATTTCAACTATCATACTTAAATTCACCATTTGACTCTGGTGTATTTTAATGATGAATTCACGTTACAGTAATACAAATAAATGTCGGTAAATGGCAACGATGTAGCAGTGTTTTCTTCGGGGGACGTTTTTGTGATTTTCTGGGGAGGATGTGCTGTTGTTTCGTATTCGTTTTCGGAAATTGTTCACAAGAAACCACGGAAGGCAGGTGGTGGATGAAATTGTGAGGGCAGCCGACAGATAGTTTTGGTCACGGTCTCACGTTTCTCGACGGTAGGCAGAAGATCTCTTTTACGAGACAATGGCTACGATCACCGGCCAATATGGTCACTGCCAGGAAGGAAAGCAACGGCAAACTACCTTCTTTAAAGTTGCCTAGTTTATCATGATTCGCCTAAATACAGATCATTACAAGAAAAGGACAGGGACAGTCAAAATGTTTTTGGGCATGTCCTGGTGAAATCTTTCACCTTACTTATCACTGACAGCTCCACAGTTTGACGTAAACAAATCCAGATGAGAATGGATTTTCAAAGGAATGTTGCAGCCATAACTCGTATACTTCAGAAGGAGATTTTCTACAAATTCATTGTAACTATAAGATCTGTTGTTTCTAACAAAATTTTCCATCAGTGACTTAAATGCTAACCATGCTGCTTTTCCCTTCCCGTGCAACACGTAAAGAAACTCGTTATCATGAAGACGCTTTCAAATTTACGGACCAACAATTATAGCTTCACTCAGTCTTGGTAATTTTCTGATGAGGTATTTGAAAGCCTCATCTGTTTTCTCCATTATCTTGACAAAACTTTTCATGAGACACAGCTTAATGAGCAAGGGTTGAAACAGAATCTTGCTGGTGTCGACACATTTGGGGTTCTCAACGTTATTATTGCCAGGCTGCAATGACTGCCTGATTGTGCAATGTCTTCTGACATCATGGTTAATTCGTGCATGGCTTTACCAGTCACATAGAAAGCAACAGTATTTGGTCTATCCACCCTGTAGTCCAAGCAAAAGAGTGATCACATAAGTCACCGCAACAGTTGCGTCATGTACATAAATTTACCGTAATTACATAAACGATGAGTAGAAGCTTATATCTTGAAAACTAGAGCAATCTTTTTAATGTCATTTAGTTAAGATAAGATATTTTCTTATCAAGTACATGTTGGTTGTTGATTATTGTTATCGACAAAATACATGTTAAACTTGTCACGAAAAGGATGTAAATCTGAGTTAGTTAGTTAGTTAGTTAGTTAGTTAGTTGATTGGTTGGCTGGATGGTTGGTTGGTTGGTTAGTTGGTTGGTTAGTTGGTTAGTTAGTTAGTTAAATAGTTAGTTAGTTAGTTAGTTAGTTAGTTAGTTAGTTTGTTAGTTAGTTAGTTAGTTAGTTAGTTAGTTAGTTAGTTAGTTAGTTAGTTAGTTAGTTAGTTAGTTAGTTAGTTAGTTAGTTGGTTGGTTGGTTGGTTGGTTGGTTGGTTGGTTGGTTGGTTGGTTGGTTAGTGTGTGTCAGGTCTTAGTCAGATATGACTGAGCTACTGTATAACAGTAGACGGTACTACCTGCTTTCTGTCAGCGCCGAACGTTGGGCGGCGCTTACCAAACGCGACACCCCACATTGTGCCAACGGCTTCGGGCGGAAGAGCGCAATTGGGAGGGTACAAGCCTTACCATGGTGCGAGGAAATGCAAGCTAAAGGCAAAATGTCATGGCAGGGCAGACCAATCCCTAAGCCTTGGTTGGCGGCTGGTCTAGGATCGAAGCTCCGACAGGCGGACAGTTAGAACATTGCTTTGCTGATCCGGCAGCTTCTGCAGCTTGTCTTGTTCCAGATGTAGGGGTTTTACCTTTCCTCTGGAGTGAACTAGGCAGGCCGAGAGAGGGATCATGCTGCTTGGGCAACACATGATCTCTATATTTTAGCCCAGGCTTTGTGCTATGGAGAGGCAATAACTCCATCCCTGGTCTTAACTGGTCTCGGAATCAAAGCGAGAGGCAACTGTCAATTGGCGTAGACATACACATACATACGTTGCCTCTGACGGTGGGAGACACCTACAGGTGTCACTGATCACCTACCGCCCGCCTCAAGCTGGGCAGCCCCCGGCCAGTTGGGTGCTGATCTGCCACAGTTTGCCTGCTTCAATGGGTGCTTGGGGCTAGGACAAAATCTGAATCGCAGGCTGTAAAACCAATGCACCAGGCACAAATAAAAATAAAAATAGAAACCTCAAGCTACGGCTTGCAACCTGGAACGTGAGAACCATGTGTCCAGGATTTTCCACTGACTTGACCAGTATTGACGATGTGAGAAAAACGGCTGTGATTGATGCCGAACTCAATCGTCTTAACATTGATATTGCTGGCCTGCAGAAGACTCGCCTCGCTGAGGAAGGGTCACTTAGAGAAGACAATTACACCTTTTTTAGAAGGGTAAAGGGCAGGCAGAAAAAAAGGCAACACGGTGTGGGCTTTGCAGTGAATAATTCGCTACTGGGAATGATTGAAATTCCAGCAGTAGGAAATTAAAGACTATTATCCCTGCGCTTGGCAACCTCTTGTGGTTTTGCCACCATTATTACTGCATGTGCACCGACACTCGATTCCTCTGATGATGTGAAGGATTCGTTCTATGAGGAGTTAGACTTCGTGATCAAGGCAGTTTCAAAATCTGACTACATTTATATGCTCGGTGATTTCAATGCTCGTGTGGGCAAGGACTCGAGTTCATGGGCAGGGTGCTTTGGAAAATACAACATCGATCTCATGAATGAAAATGGGCAAAGGCTGCCGGAGCATTACACCAGTTATGACCTATGTATTACAAACTATTTTAAAACAAAAGGGATGCATAAGGTCACATGGAAACATCCAAGATCCGGCCATTAGCACCAGCTGGACTTCATCATCACACGGAGACAACATCTGAACCATATATCATTGGCTCGAAGTTACCACAGTGCTGACTGTGATACGGATCATTCTTTGGTTGTTGCAAGGGTTAGACTGAGACCAAAGAGAATCTACACAGCTAAACACAAATCTAGCCCCAGGATTAATATTATTAACAC
The DNA here is from genome assembly GCA_014155875.1 of Cepaea nemoralis. NCBI lineage: Eukaryota > Metazoa > Mollusca > Gastropoda > Stylommatophora > Helicidae > Cepaea > Cepaea nemoralis. Next base: position 299,053 of record JACEFZ010019395.1, read on the forward strand.
TCACGATCCTGAAAAGTGCTTTCAGTTTCAACAACAACTTGAAGACGCTTTCACTGATACACCAGAAAATTGTACAGTAAATGAAAAGTGGGGTCAACTTAAGGAAACTCTTTATAAAACTGCCGTAGGAGTTTACGGCACTGTGGATCATAAGAGGCAGGACTGGTTTGCAGCAAACATCGAGACTCTGCAGCCCTTGATTGATAAGAAGAAGATAGCTCTCTTAAGAAACAAGGAAAGACCAACGTGTAACACTCTGAGTGATCTAAGGCAAGCTAGGAAGGATGTGCAAAAGGCTGCCAGGCAGTGTGCAAATGATTATTGGATCAAGTTATGTGAGTCCATTCAAATCGCAAGTGATAAGGGAAACATAAGAAGCATGTATGAAGGAATAAAGAAAGCCTGTGGTCCAGTGATCAAAATAAGTGCACAATTGAAAACCTTGACTGGAGAAATCATCACTGATAAGAAATAGCAGATGGACAGATGGGTAGAGCACTATTTGGAGCTTTACTCAAGTGAGACCAAACTAGCGGATGATGCCCTCAACGCCATAGAGGCTCTACCAACTCTTGACCACCTGGACACACTTCCCACTATAACAGAAGTTAAGTGTGCTATAAATGAACTAGCATCTTGCACGGCTCCAGGTAAGGATGGGATTCCAATAGAGGTTATCAGGAGTGGGCAAGACACACTCACTCTACAGATCCACCAGATAATAGAGCTATGCAGGCGAGAAGGACAAGTACCACAGGATTTCAGAGATTCAACTTATATGATGTGTGTATATATATATATATATATATATATATATATATATATATATATATATATATATATATATATATATATATATATATATATATATATATATATATATATCATCTCATCTCATCGTGTTCCTCTTGTACCTTGCGGTGTCGAGGTGAAGTATAAACTTCGTGAGAGTGCCCGGTTATGGGCTTCGTATATCGACATTCCCATGGATTCTGTTATTCCCTCCGTCCAACGTTTACGTGGTCGGCCTCTTCCTCTGTTTCCATCTGGTCTGTACATCATTGCTTGTTGTGGCATGCTGTTGACTGGTAGCCTACTTGCATGGCCAAACCATTTGACTTGCTGCTTTCTAATAAAATCTAGAGCAGCTTTAACCCCCACTTTAGTCCTGATTTCTTCATTTCTGATCTTATCTCTTCTTGATACGTTGAGTATTCTTCTCAGGAACCTCATTTCTGTTGTTGTGATTTTTCTTTTCTCTTTTTCTGTCATTGTCCAGGTTTGACATTGGTAGCACAGAGTTGGTAGGAATATTGTGTTGTAAAGTGCTTTCTTAGTAGTTATTGATACATGTTTGTTCTTTAGTATTGGTGCCATTTGTCCAATGAGTTGATTTGCCTTATTGCACCTATTTTCGATCTCGTCTTCTGATCTGCCATTTGATGATATTATACTTCCTAGGTACTTGAAGCTCTTTACTTGTTTCAAGGGATGTTCGTTTAGGTGAATTGTTGCTGTTTGTTCTTCTTTAGTTATAGTCATTACCTCTGTTTTGCTTGTGCTAATTTTCATGTTATGTTCCCTACACATTTCGTTTAGACAATTCATGTGGTCTTGTAATTCAGCTTCTGATTTTGCTATTAGTGCTTGGTCGTCCGCAAACAGGAGTTCTCTAATGGTTAGATTTGCAGATGGTTCTTCTTCTGTGTTCTCGTCATGCGGTATTCTTGCTGTCTCTGCTTGGCTGGTTTCTTTACATATGTTGTCTATATATGTTATGAACAAGAGAAGGGACAGGACACAACCTTGTAACCTTGTCATATATATATATATATATATATATATATATATATATATATGATGTAGTGACAAGAGCTAGAATAGCAAAGTACTATACGGTTTTCGGAAAGGTAAAAGTTGCACTGATGCACAATTTACGCTTAGACAAATATGTGGGAAAAAACTATCGAATATAGTGACCAGCAGAACATTGTGTTTGTAGATCAGGAAAAGGCTTTCAGTAGAGTAGACAGATGCAGACTATGGACCATTCTTGAAGACTACGGGATACAAGGACAATTGATAGAAAATATTATAGCCATGTATCAGCTGAGCCGAAGTGCAGTAAGAACACAAGAAGATATATCAGATATGTTCACAGTGAATACAGGAGTGAGACAAGATGTCTCTCCTTTGCTATTTAATATCTACATGGACAGAATATCCAAAGAAGCAAGTCTTGACAGAACAGATTCAGAAAATTTAGAAGTCTTTACTCCAGATGAAACAACTGATTCACAGGAAATAAATGAACTTCTATTTGCAGACGATCAGTGCCTGTTTTACAGTGATGAGGGCAGACTACAAAATCATATTAATAATCTGAGTTCAACATGCAGCAGATACACTATGAGTATAAAAACAGCCAAAAGCGAAGTAATGCAAGTTAGTTCCCCTAAGTATACAGATAAATAGCACAACTCTGAAACAAGTTAAAGAATTCAAATATCTTGGAAGTATGATCACAGAAGATGGCATATTGGACAGTGAAATCGAAATCAGATGTCAAAAAGCTAGTGCACTTACATATCAACTATCACCCTTACTGACACATCCAAATATACCCATGTCAGCAAAACGACAGATAATAAACAACATATTCCAAATTTAAAGTCCAAAAATTTGACTTTATTCAAATCACACTTTCGCAAAATCAACACCTGCGAGATGAGATGCCTGATGAGAGCTGCCAACTTAACTATCCGAGACCGAATAAGAAATGCTGTTATCAGACAGACAGTGGGATCAACACCTTGTGCCACATTTATTGAAAGACAGAAGATCAATTGGTTTGGCCATGTCGTTAGAATGCAACACCATCAACTACCATCACTGGTCTTACATCAAAGATCATCTGCAACGAGACCAAGAGGACGTCCAGTCACACGGAATGACACTATCCAGTGCCGCCTATCGGGCTCTGGAGCGCATATTATTCCTCCCCACGACGCTTGACGGCTGAAGTGGAAGATGATGATGATGATTATTATGTAGGGGCATTTCAGCATACTATTCTGTTAGTATGAAGATCCTTTAATGTTTTTCTTTTGTGACTATACGTATATATAATCCCAAGCCCTTTTACGCATACTGTGACGCTTTACGTCTTCATATGCGTATACGAATTAACTGCTTTATTGAATGTATCAGTTTTCGAGTAATCTCTTTTGTATATGTTTTTCTCCAGACTAATAAGAAAGCCATCACTTAGATTCGGACTAACAAATATAGTGGTAGTTTGTGTTTTATCTTGGGACTACACGCAGCAAAAGAGATAAATACAGCTAGCAAGCAGTAGATTGGCTGCTTACTTAACGACCCACAGCTTACAAAGACCTATGCCTATACCATCTTACAGTGGTGGTCCTAAAAATGGTAGCATTACTGGAGTCTGGTCGAAAGAGTAAGGATCAATGTGATAAACCCAGTTTCACACCTTGTCTGACTGAAGCCGGGCGTGTTGTCTAAGAAGGACACGGTGTATCGTCTCTTCAAATGAACACAACTAGCGTCTTTCCAGGATGTACAAGACTGAAGGATGAATCGTTTTTTGTTCCTCGTAGGAGAATACAATAGATGCCAGAGTAGTTGGAACTCCAATTTGTGATATCTGGAAGCAGGAAGCCCCTCCTAAATAATACAGGTGTTCCGTTCATGTTGGGGTAACATAAATTAACAACACAAAATACACAACAGCAACAGGGGCACACAGTTTACTTTGAAAATGAAAATCAACGTAACCATGGAAATGTTCTAGTAACATTTGAAAGAAATGAGAAAAAAAAAATACTTCGAAAGCTAGAGACCTAGGCAACAGAACATAACTTTTTCTTTTGCAGCGAAGCTTACACATAAATATTTCAGAAAGTCAGTTAAGTACCAAGCCAGAAGATCCAGACTGAACACGTAAGTTTTCGTTTTCTAATGAATCACAGGACGTGACCCAATTTATCTTTGAGTCTCGTTCATGGGGTCATGCAAAATGAAACTTCGAATGTCACACAGATTATGTGCAAACAAACGCTAACAAGAGAAATATCAGAGAATCGATAGGGGTGGAAAAGCGGGTTCAATGAGTGTCGGGGTAGGCATGTATTGGGCAAGGTTTTCAAGATAGAATTCGGTAACGAATGGTCAAAAGCGCGGGATCTCAACAATGTTAGCAGCAATCAACATAAGGTCATAGGTCACAGGAAGTGTTCGAATAAGGCAAAAAAAGCACAATGCTGTGCAAACAGAAGCACCTAGCGTGATTGGAGCCTTTTGTTTTGTTTACAGATTAATAAGATTTAGAAAAGTTTATCTAAATGTTGTACGTGTGTATTAACTTTTTTATTTCATTAGGTTGTGATTGAATATGCCACATCTCCTCTACACACGTATTACCGATGACAGATTCATTTACACAACTGAACAATATCGTCAAAAGCAGAAATATATGAAGCACAGACATCTCTTTATTTGAAAGTTGTACATCACTTGTTTGTATGAAAGGATACCAATGCTGGAGTGAAATGGTGAACAAACTGGAGGCAGTGAAAATTTAGTTTTTGAGAAGATTTTTTACAATACCGTAGACATAGAAGACAATTAACAATGAAGTATTGAATTGTGTGTGTGTGTGTGCATGTGTGTGTGTGTGTGTGTGTGTGCGTGTGTGTGTTTAGTGCTTCAGATGTTACAAAATCATTCATCACAACCGTAAGAACCTGACAAAAGAAATGTCTGAGGCACAAAAACAGGAGAGATGGAATAAAGAAATTAACCTCATACGGGAAAATATAATAGGGAAGACTGAACAAGGTTAAAATGTACGTGACAAGCTTAAACAGCTGAGTAACACATGCCCCAACAGCAGAAAGCAGTGAAGACAGTTCAGGTGAATTATATGACATGAAGAATACTTTGAAGAAATGTTTTTTTTTTTTTTAATGCATGAATAAACATCATAATGGAAGACTTCAATGCTAAAGTATAAAATCAAACCGATGGATGCACAGTATGTAAACATGGTTTGGGAGGTTGAAAAGAGAGAGGATACAGACTTGTAGAATGGGGAAAAAAGAGTATGAACGGATTGTCTGAAACACCTGGTTTAAGTAACATCCAAGAAGATTATGTACATGGATGAATCCTGACATCAGGATTAGAAACCACATTCATTACATCCTGATTAGCAGAATGTTTCGAAATGCATTAACAGTCGCAAAAACAGTTCCAATTACAGGCTGTTACAGTGATCACAGAATGATTATAGGCACATTAAATGTAAAGTTAAAGAAAGTCAAGTATACACCAGGAAACACTAAATATGATCTGCGTACATTGAAGAAATGACAGGGAATTACAAGACAATTTTAACATAGAAGTAAAGTGAAGATTTGGTATATTGTCTATCTAGTGATATTATTTTATTTTTATTATTTATGTTGATGATCAATGGAAAATGTTGAAGAGTTCAATCAGTTTGGCTCGGGAAACAACTATCCAGAAATTACAAAAAGTAGATTGTAAGAAATGGATGACTGAAGAATAGTTACAAATAATGAAAACAAGAAGACACAACAAACATAGTCCTGACAATATGATGAAATCCACAGAACAGTCAGAACATTGTGTTAAGAGGCAAAAGAAGCATGGCTCGACAAAATTTGAATAGAAATTGAAAAATACAACAGTAAACATACCAAATTAATGCACAAAATAATTCAGGAGGTCACTAATAAAAGAACACCTACATCAACAGACTTCCTGAAAACAAAAGATGGAAGAATCATAATATAAGAAGATCAAATTTCACATGCGTGGTCAGATTATGTGAAAAGCCTTTATGATGATATATGCTTGCTTGCTTGCTTGCTTGCTTGCTTGTGTTCGTTGGCTTGAGCCGTTGTCCCATGTCTGGCTTATTGGTGTGCAGACTAATGGTTCCTCGCCGTACAGGCAGACACTCTCCGACTTCGGAAGAATGATGATACATGAGAAGAATAGTATTATATTCTGAATAATAATAAAGGATCATATATTTTGAAGATGGAACTTCAGAATGCTCTTAACCATATGAAAACTGACAAGATCTCAGGTCCATACAACATCACAACAGAAATGATTACTGCTCTAGAAGTATGTGGAATAGACCAAGTCACCAGACTGCTGAACACAATATATGATAATGTAGATATATGTAGATATACTTCCTGAATTATGTAATTTTATATTTATTCCAATCCCGAAGAAATCTGGAGCCTTGGAAGCTTGGAGTCTGGAGACATCAAACAATTAGTATAATGAGCCACATCACGAAGATTTTGCTAAGAATCACCATGCAAAGAGTTAGGAAGAAAACACAACCCAAAATAGAAGAAGAACAATGATGATTCGCAGAAGGCAAAGGTACAGTGTATGCTAAGAACTTCAAAACAATGTTTTCCCGTAGTGAATTTGAATAACGAAGACACAAACAATAGATTGCACGATTTATTGCCTGGCATATTTCGCTGCATCTCGTCAGGTACATACTGCAGAACTCACACAACTTACGTGAAATTAACTAGATAAATCCTTCAAGTTGAAATATACACAATTTCGCACAGTAATGTCGATTGTCTACCACGGTAATTTTAAGCTGACTAACATGTCTTTCTGTTTACACAATTCTGGCTTGCGTTGATAGATCATAATTGCTTCTGCAAATTTTAACAAGCGAGTATTCTGTGTTCTAAACAACACGCGAAATGCAGTCTCTCTGGACACAACATGGCGACTGGCAACAATGTGCTTGCCGATTGAAGACGCCGGGAGCTTCCGGTGTGTCGGCTCCTCGTGGCTATCATCTCCTGTGTGTTGTATCTTGTTGACCCATTGAGGTATGTGTTCTAACACCCGTTTGTTAAGCTGTCTCTCCGTTCGGCCAATGTAAACGGCCTGGCATCTACATGTGAATTGGTAAATACAATTGTTTGTGGCGTACAGAGGAACAGGCTCTTTGACTGTTGGTGTAGGAATGGGTACGGTTTTACATCTAATGACTGGAGTTGCCGCACAGAATGTTTGACCTACTGCTGTAGTAAGCCGGTCTTGTAGACGTTGCATTACGTCATCCCCTCGAAAGGTTAGCTGGATGAATACCTTGAGTTTAGGGACTGTAGTTACGTCTGCTTTGGGTTTGGGCTGTTGGCAATGGCGCTTTATAAATCCTGTGGAGTACCCATTCAGGTTTAAGACATTCTTCAGAGTTTCAAATTCCTCTGTCAGTGTGTCCTGGGTGCATATCTTTCTAGCACGGTCAAACAAGGTCCGTACTAAGCCCCGTTTGTACTGGACAGGTGTGAAGCTCTGAAAATTTAGGTATTGGCCAGTCCATGTTTCTTTGCGATACACCGATCTTTGAATTGTGCCGTCTGCTCTACGTCTCATTAGAATATCTAGGAACGGTAACGCTTCGTTGTGTTCGTGTTCCATAGATAGAGAGATGTTTTTATGCGTCTTGTTCATTGTGGCCTGAAACGATGTTGCTTGTAGCTCGTCTGTGGTGATGATTAGTATATCGTCCACATAACGCCGGTAAAAGGCCAAGTTGTTGATGTCTGAGGATCTCTTTTCTTCTAAGTGTGCCATGAAGATGTCCGCTAGAATAGGACCAAGAGGACTCCCCATGGCCACTCCGTCAATTTGGCGGTATGACTTAGTTTGAAAATTGAATAGGATGTTGGCGGTACATAGTAGTAGTAGCCTCTCCAGAATAGGTGTTGGTATGCCTAATTTTAGTTGTTTGTCTTCAATGCGTTCCCTTATTATTTTCACTGTCTCCTCTAATGGAACGTTAGTGAATAGGGAGGCTATATCCATGGATGCCATATGTTTGTTATTTATGTCCATAGTATCCAATAATTCCACCAGTTGGAATGTATCTCTGAGTATTTTTGGATCGAAGGACTGTCGTACTGGTTTTAACATTTCGGCTAACCATCTCGCCATTCGGTGTTGTGCAGAGTTAACCATGGACAGGATAGGTCTTAGCGGGATGCCGGGCTTGTGAAGTTTGGGTAGACCGTACATCTGAGGAGTGTGCGAGCCGCGTGGTGTGAGCGTTTTTGCAGTGGCCTCACTGATGAGTCCCGCATTCACAAGTGACTGGATCTCTTTCCTCATTATAGCATCCAGGTCCTCCGACTTGTTTACTTTTTGATCTATCCTGAATTTGGATTCGTCTGACAATATTACATCCATTTTTCTCTGGTAATCTGACATGTCCATCAGTACTGTACCGCTCCCTTTGTCAGGTTTCAGTATGACGAGGGTTTTGTTAGCCTTTAACGCTTTTAAGGCAGTAAGGTGTTCGTTGGTCAGCGGACACGTCTGTTTAGAGGGTGTTGTGCGATACTGGTGTTCTAAATCTACCAGTTTGGCCTTCAGAAAGGTAAACAAAGACCTGCATCTTTGATTTATAGACTACATAAATGATGAGGATGCCTGCAGATTTGCAGATCTACAAATTATACTTGTAAATAAAAACATATATTGAACCCAATTAAGCAACCATAAATATTGATTATGAAGTAGATCAATATCAGCCTATTAAGAGAGGTGTGCAACAAGGATTTCTTAAGTCACCAGATCTTTTTTCCCTATACAGTGAAAATATTTTCAGAAATATAGAAGACTAGCTGACCCGGCCCGGCTTCGCCCAGTCCCTGGTGGGGAGCATCTCATTTAATTCATATAAGTAGTCATATAAGTTCCCGTTCCCGACTATCTATCTGTCTGTCTGTCTGACCCGGCCCGGCTTCGCCCAACTCCTGGTGGGGAGCATCTCATTTAATTCATATAAGTAGTCATATAAGTTCCCGTTCCCGACTATCTATCTGTCTGTCTGTCTGACCCGGCCCGGCATCGCCCAACTCCTGGTGGGGAGCATCTCATTTAATTCATATAAGTAGTCATATAAGTACCAGTTCCCGACTGTCTGTCTGTCTGTCTATCTATCTGTCTGTCTGTCTGTCTGACCCGGCCCAGCCCATGGTGGAGAGCATCTCATTTAAATCATATAAGTAGTCATATAAGATCCCGTTCCCGACTATCTGTCTGTCCGTCTGTCTTGGGTAAATGGAGGAGGGAGGAGGAAGAGGGAGGTGGAGGGGGGAAGAGGAGGGAGGAGGAGACAGGAGACAGGAGGAATAAGGAGGAATAGGAGGGAGGAGGAGGGATTAGGAAGAGGAGGGAGGAGTAGGGTGGAGGAGGAGGGAGGAGGAAGAGGGAGAAGGAGGGAGGAGGAGAACGCAGGAGGAGGAGGGAGGAGGAGACGGAGGAGGAGGGAGAGGGAGGAGGAGGGAGGAGGAGGAGAGAGTAGGAGGAGGAGGAGAGAGTAGGAGGAGGGAGGAGGCGGAGGGAGCAGGAAGAGGGAGAAGGAGGAGGGAGGAGAAGGAGGAGGAAGAGGGAGGAGGAGGGAGAAGGAGGTAGGAGAATAACGCAGGAGGAGGAGGAGAGGGAGGAGGAGGGACGGGAGGAGGAGGGAGGAGAAGGAGAGAGTGGGAGGAGGGAGGAGGCGGAGGGAGAAGGAAGAGGGAGAAGGAGGAGGGAAGAGGAAGAGGGAGGAGGAGGAATGTGAAGGGAGGAGGAGGACGACGAGGGAGGAGGAGGGAGGAGGAGAATGGAGGAGGAGGAGAGGGAGGAGGAGGGGGAGGAGGAGGGAGGAAGAAGGAGGAGGGATGAGGGGGAGGAGGGAGGGGGAGGAGGAGAAGGGAGGAGGAGGGCGAAGGAGGAAGGAAGAGGAGGGCGAGGAGGTAGGAGGAGGAGGAAGAGAGTGGAGGAGGGAGGAGGAGGGAGGAAGAGATAGGCGGAGAGAGGAGGAGGAGTAGGGAGGAATAGGAGGGAGAAGGAGGGATTAAGAGAAGGAGGGGGAAAGGGGAGAAGGAGGAGGGAGGAGGAGGAGGAAGAGGGATGAGGAAGGAGGAGGAGGAGGAGGAAGAGGGATGAGGAAGGAGGAGGAGGAGGGAGGAGGGTGAAGGAGGGAGGAGGGTGAAGGAGGAAGAGGGAGGAGGGGGAGAAGGAGAACGCAGGTGGGGGAGGAGGAGGAGGGAGAGGGAGGAGGAGGAGAGAGGAGGAGGGAGGAGGTGGAGGGAGGAAGAGGTAGAAGGAGGAGGAAGAGGTAGAAGGAGGAGGGAGCAGTGAGAAGGAGGAGGGGGAGGAGGAAGAGGAGGAGGAAGAGGGATGTGGAGGAAGGAGGAGGAGGGAGGAGGTAGAGGGAGGAAAAGGGAGGAGGAGAGAGGAGGAGGAGAAGGGAGGAGGAGAAGGGAGTAGGAGGAATGAGGAGAAGGGAGGAGGAGGGAGAAGGGAGGGGGAGAAGGAGGAGGGAGAGGGAGGAGGCGGAGGGAGTAGGATGGAGGAGGAGGGGAGAGGAAGAGGGAGAAGGAAGAGGGAGAAGGAGGAGGGAGAGGGAGGAGGTAGAGGGAGGAGGAGGGGAGGAGAAGAGAGGAGGAGGGAGTTCGCCATTCCGAATTCATACTCGTCTAGGTTCTGTGATTTCGGTCCTTCCATTGATTGTTCTTCCCTTCTACACGACTGTAGATAACTTCCTTACACATAAAAAGATGAATTGTTATTGATATTGCCGTGGCATGGAGGCATATATATCAGCAGCAGAGTTGAACGCCTACGCCAGCCGGCACGGCACTTGATGATGATGATATTTGCCGTGTGACGATTCTGTGTAGTCACGTCATTTTCTTCCCTTTCCCTAGCGTTTTGGTTCGGGGATTCTTTCATCATCATCATCATCATATATTTACGTACGTATTTTGGGAATGGGAGGAGGGGGGAGGAGGAGGAAGAAGCAAAGAAAAATACGACAGTTGGCAGCGCTGAAATGAAAGGAAGGCGTGTAGAAAATTTCATCTCAATCGGATGGGCCGTTCGCGAACGTATAAAGGACATACAGACATACATATCCACACACATCCTAATTTATATATAAGATGTGAGAGGAATCACCATTGGGGGAAGTAACATCAATAACATTAGATATATGTATGATACAGTATTGACTGCATACAATGAGCAGGCTCTGCAGAATTTAGTAAATGCGGTTATTGCACACAGTGAACAACTACAGTTAGAATTGTACGAATACACAGATTATGATCGTCACTAGGAAGAAAAAAATACCACAGTGCAATATACAAGTAAATGGGAATATTCTTCAACACGTGAATCGGTACAATTATCTCGGAACAGTCATAACATCTGATGAGAGATGCCTTGAAGAGATTAGAACAAGAATCGCCATGGCGAAGTTAGCTTTTGGCAAGATGGAAAACATACTGACCAATAAAAAGATGTCATGTGCTTGCAGCGAGAGAAAGCGTGTTGAAGTGCTACATAGAACCTGTTAATGTGTATGGATGTGATGCGTGGACAATGAGCAGACAAGTTGAAAAACATCTGATGGGTGTGGAAATATGGTTTCTGAGAAAAATGCAAAGAATGCCATTGACTGACAGGAAAACCAATGAGCAAGTCTTACAAGAAATAAATTAAAACCGTAAACTAATTCGAGAAATTAGACGTAGACAGTTACAATTTTTTGGACACGCTATGAGAAGAAATAAAATTGAGAACTATGTGACAACTGGCAAGATTGAGGGAAGAGAACAAGAGGAAGCCAGAGAATTAATTACACGGACTGCTTAGCCACGTGGTATGGTCAAGACAGGAACACTGGGCTGATCCACGACTCTGGTGATCCCATAAATTAACGAAACGTGACCACCCAGGCTTGTCGGCATTGCACATGATGATGGTGACGTTGTATCCATTTTCGTGAAGCACTGATCACTATCAGTAGCCGCTGTGGTAGAATAGCTAAACTAAAAAGTTTACACTGACCTGGGTGTTTAGGTTAAACCCAAGCCTAAACTGGGTAACAGAAAACGGCATGGGAAGTAAAAGCAGTCGTGAGATCTATCGATTGTCGTATGGTATTTAAAAATAAATGGCTGTCGTTGTATACACAATATGTCTCAATGCGTGGAAATGAGTCCTGTTCTTTACTTTTCCTTATCACTATCTATAGTTTGCCTTATGAATCTTTACTGTTATATTGTTCACGTATGACTTTCTCTTTCCCTCTCTTTCTTTCTCGCTTTCTCTCTCTCTCTCTCTCTCTCTCTCTCTCTCTCTCTCTCTCTCTCTCTCTCTCTCTCTCTCTCTCTATCTCTCTCTATCTCTCTCTCTCTCTCTCTGCGTGCGTATGTGTATGGGTGGGGTTTGGGGGGGGGGGGGGGAGGGAGGGGTATGCTTTACTGGATACATAATCCTTGAATCTTAAAATACTGTCTCCTCTCTGCCAATGTTCTGTAAGTCCAAACCCAGGTTTTAATATTATTATTATTATTATTATTATTATTATTATTATTATTATTATTATTATTATTATTCAAAAATCCAGCTTCAGATTGAAAGACACACACAACATTGAACAAGTTAATACATATATTTACTTATGTCAGACTGACTGTAAAAGAAAATGCTGGATGTGCGACAGACAGTAGAATTAGAATTGCGATGACAAAGCTTGCTGTTTAATAAAAAAAAATATATATATATATATATATATATATATATATATATATATATATATATATATATATATATATATATATATATATATATATATATGCCAGCAAATGCTTGGCTGACAACTCCAGCGTGAAGTCCTGTATGTCGGATAAAGACATCATGTTGCCCAACATCAGTGTGATATCATACAGGACTTGAGGTTTGCTTGAGTATCCGTTGTCCCATGTCTGACTTATTGGTGTGCAGACTGGTGGTTCCTCGCCTTGCAGGCAGACACTCTCCGACTTCGGAAGAATCAACGATCCTACTGACTTCAGCCAGGACCCCGAAGGGACCTGTTGCCCAGGACGCTCGGCGAGGACGCGTCAATAGGTCTTGGCCAGTATAGAACCCAGCCCTGGTGCCTTGGAAACGCCTCTGCGTCCCTATGCCAGCAAATAATATACAATTTCAGTTAAGGAAATTCATCTGGCCATCTCATTGTATGATTCTGAAATATGTACCATGGACAAAAAAGGTGAATGGCAAGCTGTATTTTAAAACAAATAACACGAACAAATTATAGGGTTTATAAACGGAGCAAAGAAGAGTGCTAATCGTGATAGAAAGTAATGGCTTTCATGGTCTGGCCATATTTTGAGATATAAACCTCAGAGAGATCAAATGGTAAAATACTAGGCGGGAAATAAAAGAAGGAGACCAATGTAACCATTTGTTAGTCTGGCACATACAGGTGTATTTGTGCAGATATATATATATATATATATACATGATTGATACAGGCATTGATAATGCACATTGGGAGCAAGTCGCCGCTGAACGTGTTGCATGGAGGGCAAATATCAGAAATGGAATAAAGTCAAAGGAGAAAATTATTGCAGAAAAGTCACACACCAAGCGTTTGAGACGTAAGATGGTGCATGATGGTGGAAATGACCACGTGTTCACATGCACCCACTGTGAACGGACATTTACAGCGCAAATTGGCCTTATCAGTCACACTCGCTACCGCCATAGTTAAATGTTATTATGCCTTTTTAGAGCACAAACTATCGTCTGTCAAGACGGCAAGGTGCCAATGAATATATATATATCATTGGCACCTTTCCGTCTTGAGAGACGATAGTTTGGTACATTGTGCTTTAAAAAGGCTTAATAACTACGATCCATGGCGGTGGCGAGTGTAGCTGGTAAGACCAATTCTTGCTGCAAATGTTTGCCCACAGTAGGTGCATGTGAAAACATGGTCATTTCCACCATTTTGCACCATCTTACGTCTCTCACGCTCTGTGTGTGCTTTATCTGCAATCATTTTCTCCTTTGTCTTTATTCCGTTTCTGATAGTTGCCCTCCATGCAACACGTTCAGCGGCGACGTGCTCCCAATGTGCATTATCAATGCCTGTATCAATCATGTCCCGCTTACACACATCTTTGTATCGTAGTAGAGGCCGACCTTGAGATCTCCTACCCGTCTGTAATTCACCAAAAAAGATGTCCTTTGGTATTCTACCATCATCCATCCTCCTAACGTGTCCTATCCATCTAAGTCTACGAAGACTGAGCATGGAATACACCGTCACACAACCTGATCTTTCCAATACTTCAGTATTTGTGATTTTGTCTTGCCACTTAATACCAAGTATTCTTCGCAGACACCGCATATGAAAGCTGTTTAAACGTTTCTCTTGGCGTGAGTAAGTTGTCCAGGTTTCACTGCCATAAAGAAGAGTACTAAGGACACAGGCTTGGTAGACGAGGACTTTTGTTTTGGCAGTAAGCTTCCTGTTCTCCCAGACTCTTTTTGCTAACATGTTCATTGTTGTTGCTGCCTTGCCAATCCTGATGTTGATTTCCTGATCGAGGGATAATTTGCTATTTACCTCTGATCCTAGATATGTAAAATGGTCTACTATCTCCAGTTCGGCGTCGTCAATAAAGATTGATGGTACACCATGTGCACCTTGTGACATAATCTGTGTCTTCTTTTTGTTAATTGTTAAACCAAATTCAGAACAAGCATTGGAGAATGCAGATAGTAGATGTTGTAATTCTTCCTCAGAGTGGGTCGTAATCGCAGCATCATCCGCAAAAAGCAACTCTCTGATTAGTACCCTGCTAATTATGGTCTTGGCCTTCAATCTCTGAGCATTATAGAGGCCACCATCTGAGCGTGAGTGAATGTATATACCATCATCCTGATCACGGAAGGCATATTTCAGTAGAAGTGAAAAGTATATCCCAAAGAGGGTGGGGGCTAGCACACAGCCTTGCTTAACTCCACTCTTGATTTCAAACTCTTCTGAAGTTGAGCCATCAAACTTGATTATACCCTTCATGCCTGTGTGGAACGATTCCACAATGGACAGAAGAGTTGGTGGGCAGCCAATCTTCTTTAGTGCTTTGAACAGACCCTCACGACTGACCAAATCGAATGCCTTTGTGAGGTCGATGAAGGCAATAAACAGTGGCTGATTTTGTTCCCGGCATTTTTCTTGCATCTGTCGCAATGAGAATATCATATCAATGGTAGACCGGTTCTGACGGAAGCCACACTGTGATTCGGGGTAGACTTGATCTCCCAGGACTTGAAGTCTGTGCAGGACAATTCTGGCAAATACTTTCCCAACAATACACAGAAGTGAGATACCCCTATAGTTGTTACAGTCGCTCCGATCTCCCTTGTTCTTGTACAGCGTTATGATGTTTGAATCTTTGAAATCCTGTGGGACTTGTCCTTCTCGCCAGCATAGCTCTATTAGCTGGTGGATCTGTAGAGCGAGTGTGTCTTGCCCACTCCTGATCACCTCTATTGGAATCCCATCCTTACCTGGAGCCTTGCCAGATGCAAGCTCATTTATAGCACACTTAACTTCTGTTATAGTGGGAAGTGTGTCCAGGTGGTCAAGAGTTGGCAGGGCCTCTATGGCGTTGAGGGCATCATCCGCTAGCTTGGTCTCACTTGAGTAAAGCTCTAAATAGTGCTCGACCCATCTATCCATCTGCTGTTTCTTATCAGTGATGATTTCTCCAGTCAAGGTTTTCAGCGGTGCACTTCTTTTGATCATTGGACCACAGGCTTTCTTTATCCCTTCATACATGCTTCTGATGTTTCCCTTATCACTTGCGATTTGAATGGACTCACATAACTTGATCCAATAGTCATTCGCACACTGCCTGGCAGCCTTTTGTACATCCTTCCTTGCTTGCTTCAGCTCACTCAGAGTGTTACGCGTTGGTCTTTCCTTGTTTCTTAAGAGAGCTATCTTCTTTTTATCAATCAAGGGCTGCAGTATCTGGCTGTTTGCCGCAAACCAGTCCTGCCTCTTATGATCCACAGTGCCGTAAACCCCTACCGCTGTTTTATAAATAGTTTCCTTAAGTTTACTCCATTTATCATTTACTATACAATTTTCTGATGTATCATTGAAAGCGTCTTCAAGTTGCTGTTGAAATTCAAAGCACTTTCCAGGATCGTGAGTGTTAGTAATATTAATCCTGGGGCTAGACTTGTGTTTAGCTGTGTAGATTCTCTTTGGTCTCAGTCTAACCCTTGCAACAACCAAAGAATGATCTGTATCACAGTCAGCACTGTGGTAACTTCGAGTTAATGATGTATGGTTCAGATGTTGTCTCCGTGTGATAATGAAGTCCAGCTGATGCCAATGGCCGGATCTTGGATGTTTCCATGTGACCTTATGCATCTCTTTTGTTTTAAAAAAGGAGTTTGTAATACATAGGTCATTTCTAGTGCAATGCTCCAGCAGCCTTTGCCCATTATCATTCATGCGACCGATGTTGTATTTTCCAAGGCACACTGGCCATGAACTCGAGTCCTTGCCCACACGAGCATTGAAATCACCGAGCATATAAATGTAGTCGGATTTTGGAACTGCCTTGATCGCAGAGTCTAGCTGCTCATAGAACATATCCTTCACATCATCAGAGGAAGCGAGTGTCGGTGCATATGCAGTGAGAATGGTGGCAAATCCACAGGAGGTTGCCAAGCGCAGTGATAATAATCTTTCATTACCTCCAGCTGGGATATCAATCATTCCCAGTAGCGAATTCTTCACTGCAAAGCCCACACCATGTTGCCTTTTTTCTGCCTGCCCTCTTCCCTTCCAAAAAAAGGTGTAATTGTTTTCCCTGAGTGACCCTTCCTCAGCGAGGCGAGTCTCCTGCAGGCCAGCAATATCAATGTTAAGACGATCGAGTTCAGCATCAATCACAGCCGTTTTTCTCACATCGTCAATATTTGTCAAGTCAGTGGAAAATCCTGGACACATGGTTCTCACGTTCCAGGTTGCAAGCCGTAGCTTGAGGTTTCTATTCTTTTTATTAGTACCTGGTGCATTGGTTTTACAGCCTGCGATTCAGATTTTGTCCTAGCCCCAAGCACCCATTGAAGCAGGCAGGCTGTGGCGGATCAGCACCCAATTGGCTGGGGGCTGCCCAGCTTGAGGCGGGCGGTAGCTGATCAGTGACACCTGTAGGTGTCTCCCACCGTCAGAGGCAACGCGTGGCGCCCCATGTCTACGCCAACTGACAAGGACTTATAACCCCTAACAGTTGCCTCTCGCTTTGATTCCGAGACCGGTTAAGACCAGGGATGGAGTTATTGCCTCTCCATAGCACAAAGCCTGGGCTGAAATAAAGAAACCATGTGTTGCCCATGCAGCATGATCCCTCTCTCGGCCTGCCTAGTTCACTCCAGAGGAAAGTTGACACCTATAATCTGGAACAAGACAAGCTGCAGAAGCTGCCGGATCAGCAAAGCAATGCTCTAACTGTCCGCCTGTCGGAGCTTCGATCCTAGACCAGCTGCCAACCAAGGCTTAGGGCCTGGTCTGCCCTGCCATGACTTATTTTGTCTTTGGGTTGCATTTCCTCGCACCAGGATGAGGCTAGTACCCTCCCAATTGCGCTCTTCCGCCCGAAGCCGTTGGCACAATGTGGGGTGTCGGGTTTGGTAAGCGCCGCCCAACATTCGGCGCTGACAGAAAGCAGGTAGTACCGTCTACTGTCATACGGTAGCTCAGTCATATCTGACTAAGACCTGACTTACGTATATATATATATATACGTATAAAAAATATACGTATATATACGTATAAAATATTTTATATACGTATAAAATATATATATATATATATATATATATATATATATATATATATATATATATATATATATATATATATATATATATATATATATATATATATAGCCGGCTCCATGGCCGAGGGGTTAGCAGCTTTCTCCGCTAACCCCGAATACTCTCGTCACGTGACGCGACGAGAATTAGCAGTGGTTCGAATCGCAAAAGTGACTTATGAGAGTATGGAGCCGGTCGCTCAGAAAGTCGTGGCGTGCTGATGAGCGTAATCTAGCCTAGGAATCAACATACAGCTGAAAGATGCTGGTGTTGACCGCAATATCCTGAAACAGGATGGAAACGCGGGAAAAAAAAAAAAAAAAAAAAAAATATATATATATATATATATATATATATATATATATATATATATATATTTTTTTTTTTTTTTTTTTTTTTTTAATTGTCCCGATAAAGTTTCACGCTATGGGTTTGTGATGGAATAGGATTATCACATTTTGTAGGTTTGAATGTACGGAGGAATAGGTGGCCAATCTTTCTCTCACTTAGCGAGACGACGAACGAATACGTCGAAGTCTAGCAGATATACATGGAATTAATGGGAGCGGTACAAGACAGAGTAGCTTGTTACAGAAAAAAATACAATCAGTCTGCTACCGTTATTCTTAAGGATGATGATCCGCGGAAAATGGCTCGCGACTAAATTTAATTTGTTTGCATATCCTTTACAGGACGTCGCTGTCAACATCAGCATCTTTCAGGTGATTGTTGATTTCATGGCAAGGTTATAATGAGTAGTTTGCCATTGCTTTCTTAGCGACCGGCTCACATACCCCTTAAGTTACCGACGCGGAGAGAACCGCTACCAATTCGGCTCGGGACTGTTGCAGTAAAAATCTGAGATTGTTGTCGAGATAAAAATTCTTGCTATACAAGGGTCGATGACTAACGCATTTGCATGCAAGCATGCACAATTTTTAAAATGGCCGACTCAAAGTAGATCTATGGTCATCTGTGTTATTTTGTTTTGGCTTCCTTATGTATAGTGTGTGACCAGAGTACCTGACCGACACTCAGCATTTCGAGAAAAAGCTAGACGGACATAGAATCAGTTTGAAACTGGTACAAGTAGAATTGGGACTCGCCGCAGGTTGGTGAAGCTGGGAACGAAGCTCTTATCAGAATGTCTCGAGTGCTGTGATGCCGGTTGTTTACTCAACTGAATCCAGTTCAATTTGCTGTGTATAACAATTTACTAGCTATCATAAAGGCAACTGTTAGTCTGGAAGTGGTAATTTATAGGCATATATGTCCTCGCTACTGCTTCATATTAGCTGCATTAATATTACTAACGATCTAGATACTAAAAGCCAAATTGATTTTATATTAACAAGAAATAACAGAAAGAGAAATATATTAGATGCAAGGGCAGTGCCCAATTTCAGTATAAACACAGATCATAAAGCAGTCGTTGCCACAATAAGAACCATCAGAAGAAGAAAACAAAGAGCAGGAAAATACATGCCATGCGAATCAGTAAACTTAAAAAACCTTAAAGACGAGGCAGTAAGGGAAAATTATGAGAAAGAGCTAACTGAACTCTTTGTAAAATTACCTACAGAAAGAAAAACAGTGGAAGAAGAATGGGAGATGTTTAAATCAAGTATTTTAAATACTGCAAAAATAGCATGCGGAACCACGAAAAAATGCAAAACACGGATAAAGAAAATAACAAGTTGGTGGAACGCAGAAGTAAAGAAAGCGGTAAAAGAAAAAAAAGGAAAAATATAAAAAGTGGTTGAAGAGCAAACAGGAATGTTATTACAGAGAATATAGAATAGCGAGAAGACATGTGAGTAGAATAGTAAAGAGGGGGGGGGGGGGGGAAGACTGGGAAGAGTATGGAGAAACCCTAAATAAAAACTACAAGGAAGCAACTAGAAACTTCTACAAAAAGATAAGTGAAATGCGAACCAGAGGAGAACCCTTTGACCCAACTGAAATAATTAATAGCGAAAATGGAGAACCAATAAGTGAACAAAAACAGATCCTAATAAGATGGAAGCAGTATTTCGAACAACTTCTCAACATCCCATCAGATGTCACAGGAATTCAAGAGACCTACACAGATGTCACCGAAGAAATAGAACCAGACACACTAAAAGAAGAAATTATAGAAGCCATCAGATTAGCTCCATTGAACAAATCACCAGGACAGGATGAAATACCAAATGAACTAATTAAAGCAGCAAGAGAAGTAGGAACAGCTTGGCTACATAGACTATTCAACTATGTTTGGGTAGAACAACAGACACCACAAGACAGGGGAAACGCCATAATTATCCCAATTTGGAAAAACAAAGACAGCAAAAGAGACTGCACACAATACAGAGGCATTTCACTGTTGAGTCATACTGGGAAAATATTTTGCAAAATTCTTGAAAAAAGATTACGAACTACTTTAGAACCCCAGCTAAGCGAAACGCAACTTGGATTTAGGAAAAATAAAGGATGCACAGACGCCATTTTTGCTCTTAGACAACTTATAGAAAAATCAATCGAATTCAATGAAACACTCTACTTAGCCTTTGTCGACCAAGAAAATGCACCGATAGGGTAGATAGAAACAAGCTGTGGGAAATCCTTAAACAATATGGAGTGAGTACACATCTAACAAACCTATGTAGAAGTTTATACAACAACAGTGCATGCATAGTGAGAGCAACTGGAGGACACTCAGAACCCTTCACCATAAGATCTGGAGTACGACAAGGTTGTGTGCTGTCCCCTCTCTTGTTCATAACATATATAGACAACTGTAGCATAATGGAACAGAATCCCCATTCCCAGTCCGACACATTTCATAAGGATACTTTAAGTCTTAACGGGGACCATCCCAAATAGAAAGGCTATTTTTAGATCGTAGGTTCCAGAACGAGTTGGGGGAGGCGGCGGTATGCGCTTGTCTTTTGATTGGCTAATAGATAATGAGCCCACGCTATCCCTGGGCCATATTTTAAAATCTAATTAGTAGGAGCGGGAATTTCACCAAGAGCGGTCGCTAGTGTGATGTGATGACCCAACAATGCCCTTAAAGATCTGATAATATATTGTTCTCTGGACAGCAGGTACCACTTTAAAACATACTTTGATGTTGTAGTTGTGCCTAGCGAACGAATGAGAAGAATATAAGAGTATTTTATGAATAAAATGTGAAAGTGGAAAACCTAACTTCTGTGCGCCAGTATTCTGAATACTGCTTCTTCAACCTTGACATGTCTTTCACGCTGTATGTTCCAAGTGCATATCAATCCCTTGTTGTGACTGGTTGCGTATGCTTGATGAATGTGTGGCACACTCATGCAGATTCGCAAACCAAAACCCCTTGTGCATTCTTCATGCCTAGGATGACTTATTCTTAAACCAACTGTACCTTTGCTCTCGCGAGTTAACAAATGGCAGTCTGAATCGGAATGAGTGATGAAACATGTACACGTTCCTTTGTAAAAAGCTGAGAATGTTGGAGGAATGAGCTGGTGCTTTGATAAGTAGCCTCTCACATTAGTAGAAAGATAGATGCTTCATATCCATCTGTAAACAGGACGGTGATGGCACGCCAGAATTGCTAAGTCCATGTGATGCCTGGTAGCTATAAGCTCAAGAGAATTAATACAATTTCTCTTTGAAGTATTACACTGTTACCTCTACTGTTGGATGGTTCATATAAACTAGTTCCTAAGAGAACCATAGGTGTGTGAACCTGTGTCTTAGTTGGCTGAATATAATGTATGGCTCATGCAAACTTACAAGGACTAAACATGTTTTCCACATATGTGCTTGGTGCATATGTGAACAGTTGTTATGCAATTGAGCTTCTGTTACCTACTGTAGTAGACATGAAAATTACTCAGTGGGGAAAGAGCACATGATGATGATGAAGATGATGTACCTGTGAGTCAGGTCTGTCTGAGAAAAGGGGTGAGGTCTGGCATTGCTGTGTGAATATGGAATAGGACATTCATGCACCAACATCACAGCCATAGGAATGGATGTCTGGTCTGCTAATTTGGTAAATGCCATTAGTTAATACATAATGCATATTGCAGTTGTAAATGCCTTTTTTCCATTTCCCTTCACAATGCCTGTCCCATGTTGCTATGTCACAATGATTGCTGTACTGTGTCTGGTCCTCCTTGTGCCCAGGTCTACTGTGGTTCAAACATGGTGGAACTTAGACCACATAAATGCTTGTAATTGTGTTAAGCTACCCTGTCTCAGCATATGGTCTTGTGATTACCACAGTACATCAGAGTGAAATTCACTACATCATCAACCTTAACCTTCCCCATCTCCATCTGTGTATGTTAATGTATGATAACATCATCTTTTAACACATGTGGAGAGATGTTGTGCCATTTTGTATAGACAGAGAACAGAGGATGGAGGAGAGGCTTCCACATATCATCTGGGACAACTAACCAGAAGTCCTAGATCCAGATGTGACTCCCTATCAAAATGTGGGAATATCAATAAGAGTTTTCTCTCAGCTCAACAGCTGAATGCATAAATGGGAGCATAACACCATCTGAAGCACTGCAAATGTGGTGAACTGGACAGTGATCTTTGATTCAATCAAATGTCCACTGAGAACAACATCAAGGAACATTCAGAGTCAACTGGTACAGTGACTTGCAGTGTTTCTTTATCTAAGACTCAACTTAGAAAATATCCAGCATAGTACTCACACAGTGATTGAAGAATGTGACTTGAAGTGTAGGTGAGATTGGACTGACTGAGGGGCTGCAGTATATTGGATTTTGTTCCTATCTCTGGGTTTCTTCAGCAAGTCATGTTCTGCATGTACCGAGTATACATCTCCCAATGTCAGGAGAGTGTTATCCTCAACTTTTGAAGTATCCCAGTATCAGCATTCACAGACAGTCTGGTCAATGGTGAGAGACAGTACCATATCATCATACCAAATCTTGTCTTCAAGAGGAATGAATCTGCCATGAAGTTATTCTGGGGAAGCTGCTAACTGGAGCTAGTCCAACATCCATGCTGATGATAAAAGGATCCAACAGACCCAGAACAGTAGTTTCTTCCTTGAGTGCCCATGGATAGGATTTCCTAAATTCCCAAGAGACGGGAAATGATGATATAGACCGATACTGTAAACGGAATGGTGTAGTGGTGATTAGAAAGGAGAGGCGGAGGAGAGTTATTAGCTGGAGGAGGGTGTAGGAGTGTTGTATCATGTTTATCTGCATGCATGTTAGCATATTTTTACATTTTGTATGTACCCTGTTGAGGTGTTGACATGACAAATGAGATGAACAATGGTCATCACTAGACTCACCATCAGCTCAATAAACAGTATGATTGAACCAGTGTTTCAAGTACATGTCCCCAGTGAATTTCTTGTACAATTGCTGTCAAGTGTTGTCTCTGGTGACTGTCTTAAGTGCTGTGGTTGGTTATACATATTGTGAAAAGTCCTGTATAGATGTTGTCAAGTATCTCATGATGTCTATCTTGTACAGTTGTGGTGTACACAATTCCTTGTGAATGTATGTTCCACTTTTGTCAAGAAACTGTCATGTAGATGTCCTGTCCAACAGATGTAATGTACTGTTATTGTTGAAGTTTATTTGTCTGCAAAAATTGAAGGACTACTTGAACTGATATAGGTCATACTGACAAAATATATAGGAGATCTGTGTGACGGACGAACAGCACACTGGCAACATTATAATGAGTGAGAGGGATCCTCAGTTGTACAGGCGCTAATAGTTCAGATCTTCTCTGGCCTTGGGTGAACTATTTTACTTCTTATATAAATTTCTGTGTAGATACATAATAGTCTCACAGTGGGGGTTTGAGCCAAAGAAAAATGTTCTCCAAAAAGGCTATTGCGGGAATGATTAGCTCATTTGAGTGACCTCTAGACAAAACGTGCTAAATCATATCCTTTATCTTGTTATTTATTATTCAAGATATATCTCCAGAGAACACTACAAACTAGGTCCTCTGGCAACGCAATCAAACATGTCACAACAACATATGTAAAGAAACCAGCCAAGCAGAGACAGCAAGAATACTGCATGACGAGAACACAGAAGAAGAACCATCTGCAAATCTAACCATTAGAGAACTCCTGTTTGCGGACGACCAAGCACTAATAGCAAAATCAGAAACTGAATTACAAGACCACATGAATAGTCTAAACGAAATGTGTAGGGAACATAACATGAAAATTAGCACAAGCAAAACAGAGGTAATGACTATAACTAAAGAAGAACAAACAGCAACAATTGACCTAAACGAACATCCTTTGAAACAAGTAAAGAGTTTCAAGTACCTAGGAAGTATAATATCATCAAATGGCAGATCAGAAAACGAAATCGAAAATAGATGAAATAAGGCAAATCAACTCATTGGACAAATGGCACCAATGCTAAAGAACAAACATGTATCAATAACTACTAAGAAAGCACTTTACAACACAATCTTCCTACCAACTCTGTGCTACCAATGCCAAACCTGGACAATGACAGAAAAAGAGAAAAGAAAAATCACAACAACAGAAATGAGGTTCCTGAGAAGAATACTCAACGTATCAAGAAGAGATAAGATCAGAAATGAAGAAATCAGGACTAAAGTGGGGGTTAAAGCAGCACTAGATTTTGTTAGAAGGCAGCAAGTCAAATGGTTTGGCTATGCAAGAAGGTTACCAACTGACAATTTACCACAACAAGCAATGATGTACACACCAGATGGAAACAGAGGAAGAGGCCGACCACGTAAACGTTGGACGGAGGGAATAGCAGAATCCATGGGAATGTCGATATACGAAGCCCATAACCGGGCACTCTCACGAAGTTTATACTTCACCTCGACACCGCAAGGTACAAGAGGAACACGATGAAATGAGATGAATATTACTAACAGTTAAGTCAACAGCTGTCCCTTGTTGTACAATGGTAGTATCGATCGTCACTTTTAGATCAATCTGCCATTCTGACATTCATTTGTTTTGCTTAACTGCGTGTGGGAAAACAAACATGTGTGTGACTGTTGAAAACTAATTTGCCTTGTTGTTTCTCATCTTCTCGTCTTACTCGTAACGTGTAAGAGAAAGAAATTATATTTCGAACATGCCAAACAAAACTTAAAACATTCAAGAAACCTCAGTTATTCACCAAAATTGCAGCACAGATATAAAATGGGTAACAGCGAGTAGATAATAAGTAAAGAACCCTTGTACTTGCCTTAGGCGCATTAAGCTTATGGTGCTAGACCCATATTGTTACCGTGAGTCGATACTCGCTGGGTGATGTAGACACGTTGGTGGCCTTTACTTCTCAAGACATGTTTTGGTACCCAATGTGGGCTGGGGCGATCTGGGAGTGAAAGTCAGTTTTATTTTTGTTACAGTCGAATCCGCACCGATGCGGATCGAGCTAATGACCACCGGACCTGCAGGCGAAGGTCTAACCACTACACGAACGCAACTTCCAGCGAGTAGACAGATCTCATAAAAGTATCCTTCGAAAAGAGCAATAGCAGCATTTAAATCACGTACAACGCTGATAATTCAAACATGGAGTGCGTAACGGCAATAAGATCACTTACAACGCTGATAATATAAACGTGAAGCGAGCCACTGTGATTAAATAACTTACAAAGCTGCTAATACATAGATAAAGCGAGTCATTGTGATTAGATCACTTACAAATATGCTAATACATAAATGGAGCAAGTCATGGTGATTAGATCATTTACAAATCTGCTAATACATAGATGGAGCGAGCCACTGTGATTAAATAACTTACAAAGCTGCTAATACATAGATGGAGCAAGTCATGGTGATTAGATCACTTACAAAGCTGCTAATACAAACGTGGAGATGATCAGTGAGCTAGATCACTTATAAAGCTGCTAATACAAACGTAGGGCTGGTAAGAGGAAGTAGATCTCTTTCAGGTAAATATAGAACGGATAAGATCAAACAGTATAATGCAAAACTATATCTGTCAACTTCGCAGCCACATAACCCAACAGCACAAAACTTAAAGCTCTGAAACTTCCGAATGTCAAACTATCCATCAAAGGTGTAACATTACAGCGTTTCACAGTAAATATTCTACGCCAACTTGTCAAATTATCACTTAAGCCTGCATAAATTATACTGCAAACTACAATATTACAATAATTTATATATTATATTTACAGTATCTGTAAACCTGGGACTCCAAATTCAAAAGACTAGAAAACTACAAATGCACACAACTAAATTGCAAGTCAAATCGTGGAACCGGTAAAAATCCATAGCAGGATTTTATAAACGATTTTCCCATATTGCAACTGAACAACAATGGAACAAATGAAAGAAGATATTCATAGCAATGTAATAAAATACTTTGAAGACACAGGGTGGACAGCTAGCAAATGAAACACAGGCAACTAAAAGCTAAAGTTTAGCTGGAATTGTAAGAATCGCATACAAATAAATCACGCAATGATATAAAAACAACTAAACAGTATTGTAAATTGACGTGTGCAGCCATTTTTCTGGTTTGCTCGTTTGTTATGTTGGCGTCTGCTACTTAGAGGTTAGTAACCGCAGTTTCACAATGCCCATAATACCGAGTCACGGTTTCGAAATCATTCGCGGGAGGGTTAGAACGTTCAGAAAGCAATGACCAACTAATAAGAGTTAGATGCATATCCTTTACATGACGTCGCAGTCAACCCCAGCATTTTTGGACTGTTTGTGATCTCTTGGCAAGGTTACGTTCAGTAGTTAGCCATTGCTTTCTGAACGATCGGCACTCATACCATTTTATAAAACTCAACGCAAGGCCGCCTGCTTCCAAATCACCCATAGCTGTGCTTCTAACGCGGTGTGCGGGATTATGCACTACATCCGTAACGGCTTCGCTACGGAGCCAGCAATGACAAACTACTGAGCGTAAAATTGCATAGAAAATCACAAACGCCCAACAAAATGTAGGAACTGATGGCAACGTCCTGTCAAGCGCATGACATTAACTGTTTTTAAATTATTATTTGCTGTGCTTAATTATAGCCGGTCTCTCTGGCCTACAATACTTTCTCCGTAATCCCGTTTATCACTCAGAGTCTCGTAGCGGGCGAGAACTGGGAGCGGTTCTACCCCCGCTGGTGACTTGCGGGATAACTGAGTCGGCCGCTCAGAAAGCAATGGCAAACTACTGAGCGTAATCTTGCCAAGAAATCAACAGACAGCTGAAAGATTCTGCTGTTGACAGCGATGTTCTGTAAATGATATGCGGAAAAAAAATGCTTAATTATTGTCGTGTTATGCACGTGATTCTAATAAAAATTACTCGAAAAGCAGTATTTTTCCAACATGAAATTTTTGTTAATTTAACTGGTGCCACCACATGCCGCCTCTAGCCCAAGAAATACTGTTTGAATCTGGTTGTGGGTGGTTATTTTTACATAATAAGTAACCAGCTGCCGCGGTGGCACGGTGATTAGTGCGTCTATCAGCCAACACATTGGTCCGTGCTCAGGTCCGTACTCAGGTCCCAGCAGAGTTAAGGTTATTTTCCCCATCATTGTGGCTCTAGGACTGATCCAGTCTAGACACGGATACCATTCAATTTTCAGAGGTTTCTGGGAATCGACAGTAAAGGAAACGCGAGGAGGACAGGAACTGGCTATCTCACTTCATACGTCGTGGCTTAGAATATGTGAAGGCCTACCACATTACGTACTGCCTTGGGACTACGTTTATCTTTATACGATCCAGAGAATGTGATACTTCCTCCCTTTGTCACAGGGAAGTGTAACTGAGGCCGTAACTTCCATGATACGGACGAGCATGCAGGATCTTACCTATGTTTATCATCATCAAGTGCCAGGCAGCAAGGTCATGATTCGCCATCTCACACGGTCACCAGTCTCAATTCAGGTCTGTGTTCTTTTCCGACCATGTCATGACGCTAAACCATCAAGCTCCCTTTGTCTTCCTTTTGGTCTCTTCCCATCAAGTCAATTTCTCATAACAGCATGCCCAAAACATATTGACTGTCTACGTCTAATTTCTCCAATTATTCTTCGTTTTCCAGTTGCCTCTTGAAGGATTTCCTTATTTGATTTTCTGTCCATCCATGGTATTCTTTGCATGTTTCCAAAAAACACACTTCCACCGCCATTAGATGTTTCTCAGCTTGTACACACGTTTCGCAAGTTTAAAATTCCTGTATAGTTGTAAATTGTAAATGAAGGTCAATCAATCCTTGCCTAGGGTGAACTTCAACATTAGATGATTGATTGATTGATTTAGGAACCGACATCACAGCATTCGGGACATTCCCATATGCACTCCATTCCCATCCCCAGCAGCCAGCGAAGAGTTCCAACACTAATAGTTCCAGTAGCAATCTGATTATATGTCCGTCTCGCCTTTCCTCTGAGCGTCGAGCGTCGGCCAGATCCCCTCGTCACACCCCGCTGTCACATTCTTACCAGACTATGGTGATCCATTTGCTCCTCTGAGGTGTACACGTGCTCCCACAAGGCCGCAACCACGTCTGCCTTGTCATGCATCAATATTCCACCAAGTTTTGCAGAGCCAGCCAATCTGTCCGCCAGTTCATTCCCCAGCACATCGGCATGCCCCAGAGAAAAGATCCAAGTGATGCTTGCTACCCGTGACCTCCGAAGCGAAGCAAGCCACTCTGCACGAAGCTTGCCTGTTCTCACCCTCCTCAGCATGCTTTCTGAGTCAGTTACAATCACAATGTGTGTATGTGTCAACATTAGAAACCATGGTCAATACATAATACATGTGTGATGTTATTATACAGAACACCCATATTGGGGTTATGATATTCATGCACTGGGCTTCATTCAGTAGCATGTCATTTGCAGAACCTCGCTCACATAACAGCCCTCAGGAAAACTTCTCGATCATAAGCAAGATGTTCCGCGTCTGATAAACCCATCTGGAGATCATCCGCAACATCCTGTATATATCTTCACTTTGGGATTCCTCTTCGTCTCTTCGCGTGCATATACCCCTCCATTACTGTTCTCTCCAAACTTTCATGACGTTTCAAGTGACCAAAATATTTCAATGTTCTTTGTTTTATCGTCTATAATAGCCAAACTTCTTCAATATTCAGCTCTTGGATGCATTCGTTTTATTATTTTCTCTATCCAAAATATTCTTAGAACTCGTCTATGACGTATATTCAAAGGCACTGTGCGCTGTTCAGCCTGTTTAGTAAGTGTGTTCAAGTCTCACCGACCCATTGATGCAATGAGAAAGATTCATGCTCTTAAAAATCGAATGTTTGTAGTTCTATCTGTCCCGCTCCATAATTTATTCAGTTGTTTTAGTATGTCATGGTTGTTAGGGTTTGTTGGCAAGTTTTGCAGTAGGTAGTTTTCGTTGCTTTCCTTCTGGGCAGTGATTATACTAGTCAGTGGCCATAGCCAATGTCTCTACTGATGAGATCATCTGCCTATCGCCGCAGAGTGTAGACCATAACCAACAACAGTCTGTCGGCTGCTCTCACACTCCATCCACCACCTGCTTCCATGGCTTCACATAACCCATATAGGGTTAGCAATGGGCTTAGAACCGAGAAAAATAAGCTCTAGATACAATACATCGGACTAAATACAAGAACGAATCCTTTTACACGTCTTGAAGAGTGTTGTAGATATGGTGCTAATCCATATTATGACAGACTAATAGGCACTTGATTGATCAGTAGCACGCCGGCTGCTTTATCTCCCAACATTTTCTGGATGCCATTTATACTGAGTCGACCTGGGAGCACTGTTCAAATTTAAAAGATGTCCTAATGGGGATTCGAAGTCATGACACCTGCTCGGCGAGCAAGCGTGGTGACCACGCTATTACATACTTAGTGTAATTATGCATAATTGTAAGCCGTGTAAAGATCGTCGTTGAAATACCAGTCAATCAATCAATCAATCAACCAGACGTGAATTTCATTCAGAGATGCTTACCACACAAACTCCTCATTTATTCCATTCAGAGATACTTACCACACAGACTTCTTTTGTATTCTATTCAGAGATGCTTACCACACAAACTCTTAATGTATTCCATTCAGAGATAACTACCACACAAACTTCTAATTTATTCCATTCAAAGATGCTTACAACACAAACTCCTCATTTATTCCATTCAGAGATGCTTACCATACAGACTCATAATTTATTCCATTCAGAGATGCTTACCACACAAACTCATAATTTATTCCATTCAGAGATGCTTACCACACAAACTCCTCATGTATTCCTTTCAGAGATGCTTACCACACAAACTCCTCATGTATTCCATTAAGAGATGCTTACCACAAAAATTCCTAATGTATTCCATTCAGAGGTAACTACCACAAAATCTCCTAATTTATTTCATTCAGAGTTTCTTACCACACAAACTTCTACAGTATTCCATTCAGAGATGCTTACTACACAAACTCCTCATTTATTCCATTCAAAGATATTTACCACACAAACTCATCATTTATTCCATTCAGAGATAACTACCAGACACAACTAGACTTCCGGTCCCCAACATGGCGGACAGGCATTTGTACCATTAAGCCTCTGGAGTGTTTACGCTTGTGGCTACAGTTTGCATTTGCATTTTCCACATGTTGGACTGGTAGTGCATGGTTCCG
Source organism: Cepaea nemoralis (assembly GCA_014155875.1). NCBI lineage: Eukaryota > Metazoa > Mollusca > Gastropoda > Stylommatophora > Helicidae > Cepaea > Cepaea nemoralis. Next base: position 329,520 of record JACEFZ010019395.1, read on the forward strand.
TCGCCCTGCTACTGATTGAGTGCGTGGTGCGACTCTGTGAGCTGAAAATTTCATGTGGAATGCTTTTACATCTGTTCACGGTTGTTGTAGCGTGAACTGCATGTTCGGAACAATGGCGACCGGCTGTTATTGAATTTACTGGTTTGCCTTTTGCCGAGTGCATTTTTCAGGAGACTCCTAGGTTAGTCGTCGCTGGAGGTACGGACTTCGTGCTTTCTGCAGCGCATTCGGCGGGTTGTCCTGTGGATAGACACCGAGCCATATGTGATAAAACCCGGGTCAGTGAAGTCTTTCTGGTGACTGCCGATTCCATGCTCGATGAACTGTATTTTTCGTGGAGGACTTTGTTTTGGCATTCTGGCTGTGGCATTGTTCACAGTGTACCTCTGCGGGCTGTCGGCTTGTCGAGACTCCTGTCTGTTCAGCTTTTCACATTGGGCAGTGAGGAGCATTTTATTCTAATATTCACTGGCACAGGAACGGAGCATAATGGGGACGACCCGTTGCCGTGAAGTTGGAACCGCGAATAACTAACTAACTAAAGATAACAACCACACAAACTCCTAACATATTCCATTCAGAGATGCTAACCACACAAACTTATTATTTTTTTGATTCAGGGATGCTTACCCACAAATTCCTAATTTATTCCATTCAGAGATGCCCACCACACTAATTTATTTATTCCATTCAGAGATGCATACCACATTGTTAAACTTCTCAGCGCTTTCATTCAGAAATTTTTACCACGCAATATGTATATCTTATATATAAAAGGCAATCTCCGTCTGTCTGTCAGTCTGTATGTCCCTATGTCCTTTATGCGCTCGCGAACGGCCCATCCGATTGAGATGAAATTTTCTACACGTCTTCCTTTCATTTCAGCGCAGCCCACTGTCATATTTTTTTAGTGTGAAATCGGCTGCTTACCCAATATTATTTCATTTTTCATTTTTCATTATAATTTCATATATCTCAGGGGACTTAACTCTGTAAAAGTTATTTCAAGGGGCATAACTTTTCTGTATAACTTATAGTCATATTGTGGCATCGTTTTCAAAGATTTATAAACTCTTTGTCCATAGTTATGTACCGGCATATGAGTTATAATAAATAATGATACAATCTGTAAGGCATTTTCAAAGTTTTCATAAAAATAATGCATAATGCATAACATTGTAACTCATCTTTTTTTTTGCTTAAAGAATGAATAAATAATAGTTACCTTATCTCTATCAAGTTTGAAGATTTTATATTTCTTTATACTGTCGCCAACTCTAAGAAGACATGGAACAACTTCAGCCATTATTAAATCTACAGGCATATGCGTTATATTCCTCCTCCTCCTCCTCTCCCCTCCTCCACCTCCTACCCTCTTCCTCTTCTCCTCCCCCTCCTCCCTCTCCCTCCTCCATCCTCCTCTTCTCTCTTTCTCCTCCTCCTCCCTCCTCCTCCCTCTTCCTCCTCCCAGCTCCTAATCCTCCTTTTTCTTCTTCTTCTGCTGCTGCTGCCGCTGCTCCATTTACCCAAGTTAATTGTTGGGGAAGATGTAAAGATCTTTCAAGTGCTCTTTCTAATGCTTTTTGTAAGTTGGTCTTCGTTTATCTAAGGTTGTTCTAACTGCAACCAATAAATGATTAGACAGACAGACAGACAGACAGACAGACAGACAGACAGACAGACAGACAGACAGACAGACAGACAGACAGACAGACAGACAGACAGACAGACAGACAGACAGACAGACAGTCAGGAACGGGAACTTATATGACTACTCATATGAATTAAATGAGATGCTCCCCATCAGGGGCTGGGCGAAGCCGGGCCGGATCAGACAGACAGACAAACAGACAGATAGACAGACAGACAGACAGATAGATAGTCGGGAACGGGAACGTGAGCTTATATGACTACTTATATGAATTAAATTAGATGCTCCACACCAGGAGCTGAGCGATGCCGGGCCGGGTCAGACAGACAGACAGACAGACAGACAGACAGACAGACAGACAGACAGACAGACAGACAGACAGACAGACAGACATATAGTCGGTAACGGGAACGAGAACTTATATGACTACTTATATGAATTAAATGAGATGCTCCCCACCAGGGACTGGGCGAAGCCGGGCCGGGTCAGCTAGTGTTTAATATTATCCATTCCACACAATGATGTTTACCAAACAATTATATTTCTCATCTCTTCCAGTCAGAGATGACCTCTTCACAATTACATGTTTCATCTATTTCATTCAGCGATGCTTAAAACACAGTTAACTTTTAATTCATTGCATTCAAAAAATGTTTAGCACACAGTTAAACTTCTCGTCCAATTTATTCAGTGATGCTCATCAAAAAGTTAAACGTCTCGTCTCGCATTTTTCAAACAAATGCTCACCACATAATTAAACTCTGCCCTTTCATTCAGAGACATTTACCCAACAGTTAAATGCATCCCTTTCATGGAGATCTATCTACTTGTCCCATATTTATACTCATCCCTTTCATTCAGAGATGCTTCCTACGCCGTTGCCTTTGTAGAGGCCGTGATGCAGCTTGTAAGTTTTCCCAGTACCATTTATTGTACCACCACACATGTGTGTATGTCTGATTGTACCACCACACATGTGTGTATGTCTGATTGTACCACCACACATGTGTGTATGTCTGATTGTACCACCACACATGTGTGTATGTCTGATTGTACCACCACACATGTGTGTATGTCTGATTGTACCACCACACATGTGTGTATGTCTGATTGTACCACCACACATGTGTGTATGTCTGATTGTACCACCACACATGTGTGTATGTCTGGAATTTTGTGCCAGAGGAGGAGGATTTGACCCTACCTGTCTTTGCAAATGTGTATAGCACACCACGACCTCAGAGAGAGTGGTACCTCAAAGATCATCCTGATTATGGGAGAAGTCAGTCAATAATTTTTACTACTCAGTGATTCTATGATTCCACGGCTTGGCTTCCAACAAGTCATAATCGTCATGGAAACAAAATTATATGCGGGTTGAAATACCCGACCGATCGTAGTTCTGATGACTAGCTCCAGGAACCGTTATTGACAAGCTGACTAGTAGGTCACACAATCAAACCACCCATTCAATTGTCGCTGTAGAATAGCTGGTGTACGATGGTAAGCCTCTATGTTCCGAGATTGGACGGCACACAGAGTAATGTGGTCAGTAATATGCCGGCAGACTGTACTTTTCTGGATCATTCTCAAGTCTCCTATTAATGGGAGCCGTGATAACATAACGGTTAGCGTGATCCGACTTCAATCTCCAGTTGTGTAGGAGTGGTTTTTATGTTGAAGACGAGTGCGACTTTGTTTCAGGTCGTGCCAGCTTGCAATATAACCTAAACTTCTAAGTATTCATTTATAACATTAGTCTCCTCTGCAGTTACAGTTATTTATAAAATAAATAGAAATTGTATTTTCTTTACAGGTCGTTGTAAGCAACCTAGCTCCTATTTACGATTTGCTGGTGTGATGTACTAGGCAATTGTTCGTTCAGCATTTGCCGTTGTTTTCTGTACAAGAAGTCAACATTTAAGTCAAAATGACTGGCGTGTGGAAAGAAGCGACAACACCGCCGTCACAGGGGAATGTTCAGGCGCGTTAAACCTTTTAGTAACGCCATTTGCAACAAGACAAAATGTGTTGAAGTGCTGCATAGAACCTGTACTTGTGTATGGATGTGAAATGTGCACAATGAGCAGAAAAGCTGAAGAAATATCTAATGGCTGTGGAAATGTGGTTTCTGGGGAAAATGCAAAGAATACCATGGACAGCTTGAAAAACCAATGAACAAGTCCTTCAAGTAACAAATTAACATCGTAAACTGATAAGAGACATTAGACGCAGACAGACATTTTATTTTTTTTTTTGGGGGGGGGGGGGGCATGTTATGAGAAGAAATGAATTGGAGAACTTGGTGATAAGTGGCAAGGTTGAAAAGAAGAGACCAAGGGGAAAACCCAGAAGTAAATACCTGGATAGCTTGGCCACGTTGCATGGTCGAGACAGAAACACGGAGCTGATCCACGACTCCGGTTATCGAGTGAGATGGCAAAACATGACTGCCCACACTTATCGGCATGGCATATGATGGATGGATATATATATATATATATATATATATATATATATATATATATATATATATATATATATATATATATACACACACACACACACACACAATCATGTGCCCTGCAAGCAGGCTTAGGCTTTCATATCTCTCCTGGTATTCTAGATCAACCATAATCTCGCCACCGCCTCAGTTCATCCAGTATCATTTCTCTCAGTCTGTCTGTTCTGCCACCGATCTCTCTAGTGGTGTCTCGATGTTTTCCACTGCCTCTCTTCTAATCACTATAACCACCCACCCACCCACACACACACACACACACACACACACACACACACACACACACACACACACACACACACACACACACACACACACACACATGAACTCAACTATAAATATATATGTCATCCCCGGAGACAAGATAAAATTCATTGCCACAGATATTGCAATTAACGTGAATTACATCCGGACATTAAACATTTACGCATCTCCACATAAACATCGGCGTTGTGGTAACTCCTAACGTGGGTCACTTTGGGAATACTAACGCTGCAGTACTGAATGTTTCCATATACCCTCACCGCGGACGTCAACTAATCCACGGCCAAACAACAGAGAAAAATAATAATACCAGTTTTGATTTCATAGAATCTCGTGAAAATGATTTGTTAAAACGATATATGTTCATCGATTTACTAACCTAAGTTAGTGAACCCCCAGTTACTGCCGTGACCAGATACCATGAAGTGATAAAAATCTCTAGTACGCTTTAGCCCACTCCACAATAGTATGTGGAACAGTGATAGTATGGGATAAACTCCAGATAAGTCGTTGCTGCTGTCCGCTGAAGTCAGTAGTACCTTTATTGCTTCTTCTTATAGGCCTTACCGTGTGGCTTTGGTTATCATGTCTGTCCACAGGCTTCTGGCTCGTTTACTGCCAATAATTGTTAATGATGATGATGACCCTCCATACGATGATTCAAACTGTCTTGCATTCTCTCTCTCTCTCTCTCTCTCTCTCTCTCTCTCTCTCTCTCTCTCTCTCTCTCTCTCTCTCTCTTTCTCTCTCTCCTCCCCTCCACCGTTCCTATTGTGATTGCATACTCCAGCTTTCCCCTTCTCATGAAAAGTCCACTGAACATGAGCTGTCTTCTTATTATGCAAGTCACCAGTTGTCTTTGTGAGTTAACTCCTTTCAAGATATCTTTGTTGCTCTAACTAGCCGTCCACAGTGTTCTCATCGTTCTTGCTTAAAATGGTATCTTCGCAAGTTCCACGTATTTGCTCACTTGTCTGATAATTGTCCATAAATCGCTTCTGCACATCAGGATTGGTTCAGTTTAGCTATTAAGAACGATTTTCTTCACTTCAATTGACAAAAATACTAATGTTGCTATGACAATATCATTAGTTAATTAGTCGCGGTTCAACCTTCACGGCAACGGGTCGTCCCCATTATACTCTTTTCCTGTGCCAGTGAATATCACTCAAAATGCTCATCACTGCCCATTGTGAAAAGTGGAGCAGACAGGATTTTCGGCAAGCCAACATCCCGCAGAGGTATACTGTGCATAATGCCGCAGCCAAAATGCCAACGCAAAAGTCCTCCACGAAAAATACAGTTCATCGTGGATGGAATCGGCAGTCACCAGAAAGACTTCATTGACCCGGGTTTTATCCCATATGGTCCGGTCTCTTTCCGCAAGGTGACACGCTGAAAGCGCCGCACAAAGCATGACATCCGTAGCTCCAGCGACGGCCCCCAGGAGTTTACGAGAAAAATGCACTCGTGAATCGAAAACAACAGCCGGCCGCTGTCGTTCCGAACATGCAGTTCACGCTACAAACAATCGCGGAGAGATGTGAAAGCATTCCACAAGAAATTCACAACTGACAGTGTCGCGCAACGCACTAGCTCAGTAGCAGGGTGACGGAACCATGCACTACCAGTCCAACATGAGGAAAATGCGAATGCAAACCGTAGCCACAAGCGTAAACACTCTAGACGCCTTAACGGTTTAAATGCCGATCCGCCATTTTGGAGGCCGCTGACAGTATAAATATAACCCAATCCCACCAAATGACACGTACGAAGAAGAACAATGATGCAAGAGCTTATTTTCCAAAATCAGAGTAAGGCCCTGACTCAGTTGATCAGTGTCTAAACGGAGAAGGTCCTTCACACACCTTAAGGTGTAGAGGGCATGTGGTTCTAGACCCATAGGACAACATTTCTTCGTAACCATTGTTGGCTAGGCCAACCTGGAAGATCAAGTCAATTTTACGAATCCGCATGGATGGTGGATTCGAACCAATTGTCATGGAATGTGTTATTTGCACATTAGGGATAATTATAGCTCTCGCTTATTGACCACAGAATTCTACACCGGCCGCACTGTACGATTCTGCATGTATGTGTTCTTCCAAAGTCCGCTCATGCAGGCAGACCAGAATGCTGCTAACCATGTTTCTCGGGTTAGGCGATCTGCGAAGACCACCGCTTCTCGCAACCATCAAGGTGGATATATATGCTTAACATCAGGCTCGACCTAGAATCATATGTAGCACAAACTGCTTTATGTGTGATGTAACATTTTGCAGCCAAAAGTGCCATTTTCGGATTTGCAGTGGTAGAGCTAAAATGAACATTCTTTAGCAATCGACAGTCAGTGAGTAACGCCCATGTTGTTTTTGTCAAGACAAATAGAGTATTCCTATTAACATTAGCCCGGCGATATGTTATTGTAAAGCGGATTGCAATGTATTGGAATGTAAGACAGGCACCATTTTGTTTTCAAAATGGAGACAGAAATATGATTTAATGCATTCAAATACATGAAGTGTTAAGAGCCGGTTATGTATACGCTCGTTCGGTACTTTGTTTTCTTGGTGTCGCTCTGTTAACAACAGGTAAGATTGAATGCCATAATATGTAGACTCAGAAAATGTCTTTAAAAATATTAGTGAGTTCCGTCACCTGAAGTGACATATTCTGGCATGTGATATAACGATTAGTTGGGTAATAAAATAGCTGGATTGTCTTACTTTGCTTATCCTCGGATGATGAGAAGATTTACCCAGACAATCTTTCTTTGTTATTACCTAAATATCTTTTTATATGTGTTAAAATACGCATTCCTCTTATATGATATATATTTTTGTGTATGGGAATTATATGTGAATGTGTGTGTGTGTGTGTGTGTGTGTGTGTGTGTGTGTGTGTGTGTGTGTGTGTGTGTGTGTGTGTGTACTGCCATGTCATAACTTTATGCGGCACCATATCCCAAAGAAGATCCCCGTCCTGATCGGAGACATACTGTTAATATAGACCAGTTAGTAATTATAGGTACGACAGAGTATGGGGCTCGGTGGGCTAAAGGGATGGAGTGTGCCTTGCAAACATGATAGAGGGATGCCTATGTCATATGGATATGTGTGTGGGTGAGAGGCACAGATATTCATAGGAAGGACAACACACAACAGAGGAGGTGTAGATATGTTTGTGGCTATTGGGCTCTTGAATTCATTTCTCCAAATTTTATTGTGAGGATGAGTACATTTGTGTGTGCGTATTGTCGACAGATGATGGGTGGCAATCGTTGATACATGTGTTGCTCCTGAGACTGTGAACATTTCCGGCCTGAGTGGTGCACTCCTCAGTGAATGAGGACAGCCGTCTCTTTTAGTTTGGCATGAGGAGCATAGGGTCCGTCCATCGGTATTTGTCACACCAGACTGCCAGTGCCTTTCAGGATGCCAGATAAGTGGCATGAAAAACCCATATAACCCCCAATATTCGATTGTAACCAGAGGCCAACATCCACCGCAACAACAACCACAATAATAAACAACAACAAATGAAATCGGGAATCAGCAGTTCTTAAGTTAGTCAAGTAAACAAAGACAAGCACAGTAGATTAATGTGGTAGAGCTTTACCTGGTGTTCCAATGGTTTACCAAGAAAGAACTTTTGATAGAGACACATGTGGATATGACATTTAATATTAATTGTGTCGGTGTATAATAATAATGTTGTAATATTGTGGCAAGAGAAGGTCCACCAGAGAGACGAATGGAGACGGATTGTATTTGCAGCAAAGAACCTCAATGGCTCGGAAAGCTGAAGAAGAAGAAGAATATTGTGATGCCCATCGCGTATATCTTCCCCCCCCCCTTATTTCAATACAGGATTATACTATTATTAGATTGTGTTACGTAATTTTATCAGTGTCATATATGTATTACTGTGCACAACATTAATGGAAGCCATTTTGAAGGTCTACGTTCTGTTTTTGACTAGCTTGAAGAACTGATCAACACACACGCGCAAAGTGGAGAAACATTGAAACTGTGGGGTAAGATTGGTGCAAGACATTGCACGTCATGTTATGTTTCCAAGGAAGGCAAAGTGGGACAAAATATGACGCATTAGGGTCGGATGTGTTCGTCAATTGGAGCAGATATCGCAGCTTATCTGTAAACAAACATAAGTTAATCAGTTTTCTATACGGGATGACAAATATATGACATCAATTTAAAGATTGTAGCTTATATAGTCGTTAGTGACTTTACAAGTAAAATATAAATATTAATTTTACAAGGAGACATCAGTCCCTGATCAACGGTACTCACCCTTCCCCCAAAGACAGAAGCGGTCATCAAAATATATCTCCTCCTTTTCGTGCTCTACTTCTGTTTTCCTGGCAGCCTCGCTATCAATCTCCCGCCATCTGGCTCTCGCGGCGCCACGAAATCGAAGCTCCACACCTGGTGATTGCAAAGCAATAATATTGTTTTATATTTAATGGTTACAACGTCACGGCCATCTTTCTTTGAAACAAACTGTCTTCAAGCATCCAAAACGTTGTTGGTGTCGTAAGAGAATTTTTATCACGAAAGAGGACTAAAGGATTGACACAAACAAACAGCTGTTCAATATAGCATTCAAACGAACGTGGTGTTGTCAATGTCTGATTTAAACACTAACACCAAACTCGATCATCATCAAGTGAATTGCCGAATGGAGTAGGCGTTCACGTTCCTCCACAGATCTTGGTCCTTGGTGTTCTGGATCAATTATATTGATGATTCTGCCCATTGCAACCGTCTGATACCTCTCAGTTTGATTTCTCTCGCTCGGCCTCCACCTCTTCTCCCTCTTATCCTTTCAGGCGTCACAATGTTCTCCAGTGGTTGGTTCTTTTTTATAGTTGCGTACAATGTATTACTTCATTACAGCAACAAACACGAAAAGACAATCTAAACAATAATATATCCCAAATAATGTAAATGTTACGAGAAGACGCGAAATAAGAAATCGTGATATCGAGTAGCAAGAAATGACATCATCCGTGTTAGAATATGTTAAAAACAGCAAATCAAATGGTTAGGCTGTGTAAAGGGATTATGACAAGGTAGTGCCACGCAACAGCTGTAGTACTTAGACAGGTTGGAAACAGGGCAAGAAGCCGACTAGTCAAACCAGCACATAGACATAATAGACTTAGAGCAAAATGCCGAACAATCATACAGTGAATTGGTGGAATATCTGAGACTAACCACAATGTAAGGGGCACATACCAATACTTTCACCAAACATCTCTGCTTAAAACGATTCTCTGAAAGCAGACACAAGGATGCAGAAGAAGATTAAAGAGACAATTAAAGGTCATTTGTCTTAGAGTACCTGCCACACAATGCACATGCTAGAATTATATTTCAGCTTCTATAAATTACAAAAAGCAATAATGTCTTACTAAGGCTTAGAACTAACATCGCCGGTAATCTAACCACCTGGTCACTCACTACTCAGTCAATTGTTATAACAGTTTGGAGATACGATACTATCAAATTCAATAGAACTCTAGATTGCAAAAGAAAAGGCAATAAAATTGCTTTGTTGAATCAATCGATCAGAAGCAACTGTCACAGCATCGTCAGTTTAATTAAATGTTGCGTGTATTTATAGTTGCCACATTTGCTACGGGCATTATTTCTTTCATAAATCTCAGTGAATGATGTCTCGCTCCAACAACACTGCGTTGCAATAGAAAACCGTTTAGAACGTCAGTGTAAAGTAATCTTTGTCATTGAGCAACCAAGATTACATTCACATGTTGGTGCTGATTATGTGTTTATCTGTGTGTGTGTATGTGTGTGTGTGTGTTTGCGTACGTGCATGTATGTGCTCGTGCGAGCCCGTGCCTACGTAAACAAACACCCAAACCAGCAACTAGATTTTCTGCGTTTTATTCTTGGGTTATGTCAAGGAAAAGCAGAAAACAATTAAGAGCTTATTCGGCTCATTTTAAACATGGAACGTGCAACAGACGTACATGATTATTGTTGCTAGTGGCTACAGATTATGCTTTTTCAATTTTTCACCCGGGTCTAAGTCCTCAAGTGAACAAACCTGTTGAATAATGTGCAGGACCTAACCTATCCAGGATTGTAATCATGTTTAAACTGCTTTCATTTTTTGTCTTAATTTCACTGTGCTGTGGTAGTTGATTTTCGGCATTGTCTTGGAAGTAGGCAAGTCCTTGGCAAATCCTTGTTTTTTCTCCCGAGGTTGAAAAATCAAGGAGATACAGCAGCGTCCTGCAAGCTGTACTTTTGTGCACCGAAGTATGATGCGCATAGCCTCATTCTGTATCCTTTCCCGTCTCTCCTTCTGAGGATGCCTGACATTGAAGTTAGTCACGGGATACTGAATCACCAAAAGGAACCGATCCAGGTATATGAGACAAAGGTGGCACTGTTCATCATAACCACGTCCTTCTTCGCATTCATGCCCCTCCTAGCTTTCATTCGTCATCAGCATGTGTCATACCAATGAGCTACTAACATTGTAAAATATACAAAATACAGAGAAACTGAAACTGACTATGGGAAGCTGGAAAAGGCGGATGTCTGACAATATTTAGATGGCAGGAAAAAGTAGCAGCAGGGAAAGAAAGCTCAGATACCTTTAAAGCAACACACGGAAAATAGTCTAAAATAGAATCATTCAAGTAGCCTGATCAAACAGATTAGTGGGAAAATTTTCAATGACATTAAGTAAAATGAACGAATGAGTTGAATACATTAAGACACTTCAAATTTATTAGTACCAACAGACTCCAAGTCAGCCGGCTATAGATATCCAGCCTGCAGAAGAGGATGTGGGAATCAATTTTGAGAAATTATCCTTATTCGAAATTTAAAAGGCTCCCAAACTCCAGAATGATGGAAACGCTGCTGGTCCAGATGGTATCCTAATATAAACTGGTAAATCAAATGTAAACATCTCAATTGAATTCCCGCATAAATTAGTTAGTAGAAAGAAATACGGGAGAGAAGGATTTCTCTTGAAGCTAAGATAGCAGTTTGATGATCTGCCCTTTTCTGACTACATTGCCTTCCGATTCCACACACAAAATCAGATGCAAGAACAATTAAACATTCTAGATCACAATAATCACGTCTAAAAGTCCATAGGGCAAACAAGAAGGATAGTGAAAATAAATAAAGCAAGTAATAATCTGATCTCCCGTGGGAAAATATCGATTCAAGACGTGGAATCAAACACATTTTTCGGTAGCAATTCTGACAAAGACGGGGGAACAGTTACAATTATTAAAATAAGAATACAGATACCAAGGTGAGCTTATATAGCACTGGCAGTGTAAAAATACAGTTGTTTTCCAAACTTACAATTTTTAACTCTAACATCAAATAAGTACAACTGCATGAATGAGAAACATAGGAGAACGACTGCAATAATTACTACACAATAATAAACATCCACCGCCTAGTGACTGCAGAGAATAGAAGTACAAAACCGGAATGACAGCGTCATTAGTGTAAAGCTTATGGAGAGTACTAAGCAAATTCCAGCAATCACGAGATAAGGGCAAACCGATGACACTGGATAGGACACACATTTAGAAAACATGTTATTAGTATAAGTACTAAATCTTTCTCTTGAACACACAGGTCAAAAGAAATGAATGGAGACATAGAAAACAAATGAAGAGATAATAAGAGAGAGAAAAAGAGAGATTAATAATGCGGAGAGATCATGGAAAGAACTGCAGGGGTGGCACAAGATTACGGGTCTTGACGTATAGTGGTAGAAAGTACTTGGTTTCACTTGGACATAAGAAGGAGGAGGAGGAGGAGGAGGAGGAGGAGGAGCAGGAGCAGGAGAAGAAGAAGAAGAAGAAGAAGAAGAAGAAGAAGAAGAAGAAGAAGAAGAAGAAGAAGAAGAAGAAGAAGAAGAAGAAGAAGAAGAAGAAGAAGAAGAAGGGGAAAGGGAGGAGTGGGATAAATTGATAGAAATGTATATGTGGATTCTAGGCAAATAAAGATAAAATGATACTGTTAAATATTAAGACATGACCTATCAATTTAGTGATACTAAAGATTATTGTCATAAATATTTTTTTTTTAACTTTGAAGATATACAACAACAAAAAACAATCAAAGTAATAACATCATCTTATATATTAAGAAAGTTATGACAGTTATTAGTAGTAAACGACACATATAATCATGCTTGTAGAGAAACATAGAATTTGTATAATACAGAGGAGACCGGCTTGTACAGTACATTTTTATAACATTTGGTTATAAAATACTACGCGTTAAAAGGCCATGGAAACAGAAATGAAAACTACCCTGATTATATCTTCATCAGCAATATATTTGAAAATCGCGTTGAAAAATATAGCAGATGCACATATCAGACTACACACATGCCAGTAGTTGGAGAGCAACTGTTGAAACTACAACACAACACAGGAATCAAGACAAGACAATGAAGTATTATATAATACTTAAATCTCTACAGAAGACAGAAGTAATCATATATGACACGGTTATATCTAGTTGAAGTAAACAATGAATATATATATATATATATATATATATATATATATATATATATATATATATATATATATATATATATATATGGGATTATTGGCTGTAAACTCAAGTGTAGTCCATACACGTGCTACTGCTTCTAGTAGAACTGGAGTGTATTTTGCGTCTTGTTACCGGGTACTTGTAATTCACATCCCCAAGTCAATGACGAGAAGTCGACCTTTTAGTCCAACTGACCGGTGCAGAGGTTGAACCACCTACCTCAGTATCAGCACACCGGATGTTTAAGAACGAGCGCTTTTATCCATTCGGCCGTGCTGGTCTCCAGGAATGAATATGACGGACTGCTGCTGAAAGCGTCCCAGATTATCGAAGTGAAAATGCGAGTGTTTCAACACGAGTATAAAGGTACAAGTAGCCCGTTACAGACACTGCCTTTGGGTTGTGAAGTGGTGGTAGGCTTTCGCATATTTTAAGCCATATCATATGAGATCAGAAATGTAGAAGATATGAAAGGAATCATCATTGGCGGACAAAATATCAATAATATTAGACATGCAGTTGATACAGTATTGATTGCACACAATGAGCAGGATCTGCAACATTTAGTAGATGCGGTTGTTGCACACAGTGAACAACTAGGGTTAGAATTTAATTTTAACAAGACACAGATTATAGTCGTAACTGGGAAAGAGGAAATACCACAATATAATATACAAGTAAATGGAAGTGAATAGGTACAATTGTCTCGGAACAGTCATAACATATGATGGCTGATGCCTTGAAGCGATTAGAACAAGAATCGCCATGGCGAAGGTAGCCTGCAAGATGGAAAACAAACTGACCGATAAAAAGATGTCATTTGCAAAGAGAAAAAGAGTATTGAGGTGCTAAATAGAACCTGTACTTTTGTATGGATGTGAAGCGTGGACAATGAGCAAACAGAATGAAAAACATCTGATGGCTGTGGAGATGTGGTTTATGTGGAAAATGCAAAGAATGCCATGGACAGACAGAAAAACTAATGACCAAGTCCTACAAGAAACAAATTAAAATCGTAAACTGATTAGAGAAATTAGACATAGACAGTCAACATTTTTTGGTCACGTTATGAGAAGAAATAAATTGAAGAACTTGGTAACAGCTTGCAAGATCGAGGGAAAGAGAACAAAGGGATAGCAGAGAAGTAAATACCTGATGGCTTGGCCACGTGGTCGAGACAGGAACACAGAGCTGAACCACGACTCTGGTGATCGAGTGAGATTGCGAAACATGACCGCCCAAGCTTATCGACATGGCACATGATGATGATATGAGATAAATTGGCCACTTCCCGTCCGTATTTGCCTTACCTTCTCCTAGAATTCACAGAGAATTGTTACAATTGTCTCGTAGCCACGCATCACCTTCCCTTCCCCTAGAATTCACAGATAATTGTTACAGTTGTCTGATAGCCACGCGTCGCCTTCCCTTCATCTAGAATTCACAGAGAATTGTTACAATTGTGTGGTAGCCACTTGTCACCTTCCCATCCCTTAGATGTCACAGAGAATTGTTACAGTTGTCTGGTAGCCACGCGTCGCCTTCCCTTCCACTAGAATTTACAGAGAATTGTTACAATTGCCTCATAGCCATGCATCGCCTTCCCTTCCCCTAGAATTCACAGAGAATTGTTACAATTGTATGGTAGCCACACGTCGCCTTCCTATCTCCTACAATTCACAGAGAATTATTTCAGTTGTCTGGTAGCCACGCGTCGCCTTCACTTCCCCTAGATGTCACATAGAATTGTTACAGCTGTCTGGTAGCCACGCGTAGCCTTCCCGTCCCCTACAATTCTCAGAGAATTGTTACAGTTGTCTCGTAGCCAATTTTATGAGACCGTGTTGGTTCAAGGAATTAATTGGTCTCCACACAAAAAACCCGCGTCTGCTGGAAATGAACCTGGACCACAGTCGTTGCAGGAAAGGAGTCTGGGAGTCTCCGTGGCCAAGTGGTCAAGCCGTCTCGGCTGACTCGGGCTCCGAAGGTTGTGGGTTCGATTCCGGACCGCGTCCTTCAGTTCACAAAGTGCATTTTTTCGGAGACTCCTGAGGGTCGTCGCTGGAGCTACGGAGTTTGTTCTTTGTGCGACGCTTTCCACGCTGTGGAAAGAGACTGAGCCGTATAGGATAAAACCCGGTGCAATGAAGTCGATCATGTCGACTTTTAAGCGACTTTTTCAGCTCTAAGCACAACGCTTCATTCATCATGTGCCATGTTGGCAAGCGTGGGCGGCCAGGTTTCGCCATCTTACACGATGCTACTATACCACTAACAACCATCTACATACAGCAAATGTCATTTTGCCAGGGAAAGAAATAAAAAAGAAAAATCAGTTATGGATGACTAAATAAATCATGAACACAGAACGGAAGTTAAGAACATCCCAGAATGTATAATAATGTACGAAGAAATAGCACATGTACAGAGATGACAAAGAAGTATGACTAAGTGCAAGAAAATAAGAGATCTTGAAATACAAGACAGCTGAAAAGAAGTTCAATAAAAGTTAAAATAATTACAAACAAACAAACCCATAAGAGAAAACAGATCACCAGAAGTAGATAGAGATGGAAAGAAGATAAAGGCAAAAAACAGTATAGTTGATAATATGGTTATAATAAAAAATAAACTAAATAACATGAATGATGTATAGTGATAATGAAGACAACAAACACCAATTTCTTTAATGTATTACTCACAGTTACACTATAGAATGAAGAAGACAAGACAATAAGTAAGATAAAACGAGGAAAGTCATGGCAACATAAAATAACTTTAGAAATAAAACAATCTCTTTCCAAGATTCGCTTTGATACTATAACAGAAATAAACAATGGCACCTGTAATAGCCGGTCTCTCTGGCCGAGGGGTTACAACACTTTCTCCGTAATCCCGTTTATCACGCAGAGTCTCGTAGCGGGCGAGAACTGTGATCGGTTCGACCCCCGCTGGTGACTTGCGGGATAACTGAGCCGGCCGCTCAGAAAGCAATGGCAAACTACTGAGCGTAATCTTGCCAAGAAATCAACAGACAGCTGAAAGATGCTGCTGTTGACAGCGATGTCCTGTAAAAGGATATGCGAAAAAAAAAACCTGTAATATAGGATACTTTCACAGAGATCTGCAAACATCCATTTGCATGAAGCTGCTCAAAAAACTAACAGCTAATAATTGTGAAAACTGCAGAGCTATTAGCCTAATGAACCATATAACTAAGATTTTTCGATCGATAACACAAGAAAGAATTCAAAATACAACAAATAAGTAGCAGAAGAACTGTGTTGTTTCATTAATAGTTGTAGCACTAGAATTATAATATTTTACTTAAGTATGTTAACTCACAAAATATATGCAAGTTTATATAATGTATATATATATATATATATATATATATATATATATATATATATATATATATATAATATATATATATATATATATATATATTTCATTGATTACAAGAAAGCTTTTTGACACAGTAAAACGTTAGCAGGCCTTTAAGAGATAGGTTTAAATAGAGAAGATGTCAGTGTAACGTGCACGGAGAACAAGTAGCAACAATTGTATACTTAAATAAGCGCTCAAAGCACATCGATATAAGAACAGAAGTAGGCCAGGGATGTGTTTATTCCGTGTCTTTTCAGTGTATACGCAGAAATTATTGTGAAATAGATTAGGGAAATTCCAGAACGGAACACAAATTGAATAAAAATAAATAACTTTCGGTATGCTAGAAAAAGTGTCACTGGCAGAAAATGAGCGATGTTACAGAACCTAGTGGAGCAAGTAAATAGGCAACCCGCAAATGAAAATTGATATTTACAAAGAAAGAAACTGGCTATCACAGTTAGCAGAGCAAAGAAGAGGCAAAAAATGGATATAATAGTAAACAAGGAAATTGAATAAGTATCACGTGTTGTTTTCTATCTTCGAATGTAACACTAGATAATGGCGGATGTGAAACGTAATTCCATTAGATATCAGACACAACTATATATATATATATATATATATATATATATATATATATATATATAACTATATATATATATATATATATATATATATATATATATATATATATATATATATATATAACAACATTAAAATGATATAACTATCTAAAGACATAAATAACTAATTACAAACGATATCAGTGAAACTGTAATGAAAGTTAAAACTTAAATTGTTATTTTGCGCTACTGCCATCGAAACAGCCCCATATTCGGAAACCCCCAGTTGGCTGAACATATTACCATGGCATTTCTCTCTCAGTATAACTTGTCATGCAGAAAGAAAATACATGTATGCACATACGCCTCAGACAACTATTTTCCGAATAAGATGAGGCCGGATGATAAAAGACACAGTCAAATGGAGTGGAAACTGTCGCAACGCAATGCACCATGCAGAATTTCACGTGATTGACAGGAAACCACCATAAAAAGTTTGGGCATTTCGTTCATTGAATTTATGATGGACAAGAAACAAGGCTGCTTGTTAACTTAGCTCGTCGGAAAACACATTTTCAACAAAGAAAATGAAATAGTGCTAGGATCAGAGTTTTCCGTATACATCCAGTAGATCTATGGAGAGCTGACAGAGGCACCGCGAAAAAAAATTGTGTCGTTTAATAACTTGTTGTGTTGTAATTAAAATCAAGGTTACTGTCGCTATTTCTGGGAATTTTCCGTGAATGAAATGCTAAGCCAAATATTCAATTTTCTGAATATTCTGTTTTTCATATCAAATATATTTTCCTAGAATTAATAACTAAATGTTCCCATTTATTGATCCTCTGACATTTCCTCTTACTTAAAAGTGGTTTTGGTGTTTCAACCGTTGTGTTGTCATTATTTTTAAATTACCATCCATCCATCTTGTGCTATACCGATAAGCGTGGGCGGTCATGTTCTGCCATCTCACTCGATTACCAGAGTTGTGGATCAGCTCCGTGTTCCTGTCTCGACCATGCCACGTGGCCAAGCCATCCAGGTATTTACTTCTCGGTCTTCCCCTTGGTCTCTTCCCTTCGATCTTGCCAGTCGTCACTAAGTTCTCCAAGTCACTTCTTCTCATAACATGCCCAAAACATTTTGACTGTCTATGTATAATGACTCTAATCAGTTTACGATTAGTTATTACTAATGTTTGATTGTAGATAGATAGGATATCCACTACACACAAAATCATAAGAGTTAATTGAAGAAGGGAGGGGGGTGCAGGAAAGTGGTGGTGTGATGGTGAAGAATGGTGAAGATTACATTACTCCATTTTGTGTCTTAAAGACAAGTCACATAATGCAAATGTAAATAATTTGAATTCTGTGCGAAAATTAAACACACGTACAATTCAGGTCGATATGATGTAATGCGAGAATGCATTGTCCAAGTATAAGCAATATATAAAAATATAAGTAAAGTTGATTGATGAATAATGTGCGTATATTTACTACATTGTCAAGAGCTGATGAAGTATTATGTTGCTGTATATTCGATGAAGGTACCACATAAAAACAACCTTACACTGCATCTGCTGTTCTAGAGTCTCTGTAGGTGGAAGTGATGTCTTAGATTGTTATTGAAACTGTAAAGCATCAACATGTAGAAATTGATTGTCATCTAAAGGAGACACATAAGAGCTAAGTGGGTTTGACTGCATCTATAGAAGAGCCAATGGAAGTCTGTAACTACAGCAGAGCTGATGGGACACATTGTTTTACAGGATGATATTTTCTGTATGTGTTATTTTATGTAGCGAAATATTTTCTTATTATGTAAATTCAGTGTGTTAATCATGAAGACGTCACATAAAATATGGAGAACGAATTAAAATGTGGAACAAACAAAGTATACTTCACTCAGCCCAGACTCTGGTACATTGACCGAGTGACCATTATCCCATTTGGAAACCCTTTTCCGGGAATGGGCATCATTGTAGTTAGCTCGAGAAACAATAAATTTCAGTAAACATAAATTCCATGATCCACCCAAGCCGAAGAATTATCTATCCCATCAGTTTCCCTGCACACATTTTTGCTAATTATTTATTAATTTATTGTTAACGAAAGGAGCGACTGCCAAAATTACTACTGAAAATGTTCATAAAGATGTCAAAACATGATGATTTCAGATGTCAAAATGAAGAATCAAAATTTTTTTTACATCATGGGAAAAGACATCCATAATTGCATTAAACAGCAGCAAGTAAAATTACTGGTTAAAAAAAAACATACATAGTTACAGTAAGAAAATATATGGATATACTGGAAAAGTTTCATTGAATAATTGAAGTAAGAAGCAACGCTACCTGGACATGAAGCGCAGTGGCAGGATGTGGGATTTTATACTTTAGATAACAATTGAATTACAAGAAAATAAACGCATAGAAATTGCAGAACTGCAACATTTAGTAGATGTAGTTATTGTACACATTGAGCTATTAAGATTAGGATTCATTGTGAGAAGACATAGATTACGGTCGTAACTAGAAGAAAGAAATACCACAATTAATATACGGTAAATGAGAATATTCTCAAACAAATGAACCGGAACACTATCTCAGGACATAGTAACATCTGATGGGAGATGCCTTGGAGAGATTATTAAAAGAATCGCTATAGCGAAGGTAGCCTTTATATACTGACCAATAAAAAGATGTCAATTGCAATTAGAACAGGAGTGTTGAAGTTCCATATAAAATCTGTACTTTTGTATGGATTTGAGACGTGAACATTTAGCAGACAAGTTGAAAATGGCAGTGGAAACATTCACAATTTTTGGATACGTTATAAGAAGAAATAAACTAGGGAACTTGGTGACAACTCGCAAGATTGCGGGGAAAAGAGCAAGGAAATGGCAAAGAAGTAAATATCTGGATGGCTTGGCCACGTAGTGTGGTGGAGACAAGGACACGAAACTGATCCACGATCTTTAAGATGGCGAAACATGACCGCTCACGCTTAAAGGCATGGCACATTATGATGGTTGGCAGATTTGGGTGTAATAATATCACTCATCACAATTATTAGGAAACCACAAATAAAATTCGTGGGGCATATCAACAGAGAAGATGGAATTGTGAGCTTAACCATATGTGAGAAAATGCAAGACAAGAGAGCCAGAGGAGGAGTGAGAAATGTGTATGTGAAAAGCTTAAACAGCTACTCAAAATATAATAATGTAATCAAAGTCAAGTCCATCAAAATACCAAATGACCCAGATAGTTGGGACGTCGTGATCGCCAATGTCTGAACCAGACCACGTGCTGTGGAGAATTAGAATGGCACTAGATTTAAACAAATCTCTTAAAATAAATGTCATATAATTTTTTTTTATTTTTATTGCTTGTCCTTTGTGGATGTTGCATCAAGCCTCAGCTTCTATTGGCTGTTTATGATTTACTGGGCAACTGTACGTTCTTCAGTTTGCTATTGCTTTCTGACTGAGAAGTCAACTTTCAAGTCAAACTGACCGGCATGTGGAATGAACCGGGGTGTTGAATCAACCCACTATCCCGCGGTCAACTACATGAAATGTAAGCGCGAGCGCTTTAAACCTCTCATCTAATATATGTAAACGCCATAGCGTGCTACGCATTATTTTATCCGTCGCGTTTCGTTCCATCACCGAAACTATAGGCCAAACAGCAGAAGATGAATGATGCCATGTAAACGCACTGTACTTACTAC
Organism: Cepaea nemoralis; assembly: GCA_014155875.1. Taxonomy (NCBI): domain Eukaryota; kingdom Metazoa; phylum Mollusca; class Gastropoda; order Stylommatophora; family Helicidae; genus Cepaea; species Cepaea nemoralis. The sequence goes on from JACEFZ010019395.1 coordinate 350,240, forward strand.
GTACCGGAGAGTAATTGTCGATGGGAGAAATGATTACTTTGCCAATCGACAAACCACTTGAAGTGGATTGAAGAGGATATACGATTCAGTCAACTCATCTATGACACTCTTTTGTAAATGTAAATGTATATTATTATCATCAACTGCTATGTCGACTGGCGTGGGTAATCATGCTTCTCCATATCCTGGGATCTCCAGCAGCATGTATCAATTCATGTGTTGACTCCCTTCCATGTCATTAATCACGACTGTCGAGACTTTTCTCCGTCTGTCTTCCTTTATCTCTCTTTCTGCATATAGGACCAGTTGTTATATTATGTTCCATCCGGTGTTTGTCTCATAATGTGGCCAAAAACTGACGATTGCCTCTTTCTGAGTTGTTTATGAGATTGTCTTTTTCTGAATTGTCCTTGTGTCTTAGCCTCCCTCAAAATGTTTAGATTATTCATTTTGGCTGTCCAAGAAATTTGCAGGAGTCTTCTATAAAACCACAAAATATCTATGAATTGTTTGCTTGTTTGCAAATTGTCCAGGATAAATATTTGTATGATTCATAAAGCCTAAAGAAGAGAGTAGGAAGTTTCTCGAAACGTAGCTATATATGTGAGTTGCATGTTCTAACCTTATGGCCAGCATAGTATGTACATATGAAAGGGCCTCAAAGTCCAAGAGTTGAGGTAAACAATTTGCAAATTACTATTTACAATTGTACAGGTCTGTGTCTCGTCAATTGCGAAGCTGCAGAGCTCATTACGTTTATTTAGTGATTCTGTGTTACTTTTGTAACAGATATTATCTCTTGCCTGTATCACCATGAGGCTATATGATGTGCTCTTCTTCTTTACTTCTAAATGTTTTAATTACTTTATGTTAGGAATCGACCTTTATTCTTAGGCCGCTCGCATGCTGATTAGCATGAGCGCTATGCTTCATTCATTCATTCATTCATTCATTCATTCATTCATTCATTTGTTCGTTCGTTCGTTCGTTCGTTCGTTCCTTCATCCATCATTCATTAATGTATTCATTGATTAGGTCAGTCAGTCTGACGACTGGAAGCCATTTGATCATGTCCAACTTCTGACCCCTATTTTAAGCCAGTCTATTCAGCTCACTTAACGTACACTTGCCAAGAGATCAAAATAGAAAAAAAATTGCTGTGGTTTACTGTGACGTCCTGTAAAGGTTATGCAACTAGCTTGTAACTATTCAGCTATAATATGTGTATGTGTGTGTGTGTGTGTGTGTGTGTGTGTATGCGTGTGTGTGTGTCTATATATATATATATATATATATATATATATATATATATATATATATATATATATCCGGACACTTGTGATCGACAGATGTGCGCGCCCTCATGGTCCGGGATCGTACGAGGCCCTCACCTGTGGGACTTGGCTGAACGCCTCTAAGCCGTGTCCCTTGGGTGTCAGGGTCTGGCCATAACTCGCCACCGGCTCGTGGTGGTGAGGTCTCGGAGGATTGACGCTGAGCCGCCAGCGTCTGCAGCCTACCTAGTGCCAGACGTATTGGTTACCCATTCCTCTAGAATACACAAGACTAGGTCGAGAGAGAGGACATGTCGTTTGGGCGCCACATGATTCTCTGACGCTCTGCCCAGGCATTGTGATGGAATATTGGCCACATTCCAACTCACACACTTTGGTCTGTCAAGACTGCAAGGTGCCACTCACTCTCTCTCTCTCTCTCTCTCTCTCTATATATATATATATATATATATATATATATATATATATATATATATATATATATATATATATATAAATATTGAGCACAATAATCAACCACATAATCAATTGATTATTGCTCACTGGATTTAGGAGGCCTTGTGTTCCTTGCCAGTGAGAAGTCCTGGTCGTTCGGGTCCCATCGATTGACGGACGTCGGTCGCGGCGATTGGGCAATCTTGAGCATAGCCTACAATGGGTAGCGTTGTGATGTTCTGTTGTGATAATTTGGTGTGTCCAGTGTGTGCCGCGTGGTTACACACCCGCTTCACACGCGTGATCCGGGACTATTTCCGGATCCGGTCAGGGATATGCACTACTGACGAGCTCAAATGAGGGCGAAACTCGAGTATAGTGCTTCCATATTGACGTGGATAAGCCTTAGGTTCATACCAGAATGTGATCGACGTTGCCAGTAGTGGGTTGTGCTCAATATTTAAATTTCAAATCCCGAAACAACCACATAATCAATATATATATATATATATATATATATATATATATATATATATATATATATATATATATATATGAGAAAGCCTGGCAGTTATTCGCTCTCTGCTGCATGGAGGTGAGGTGCTGAGCCGGCAGCACATGTAGCCTACCTCATGAACGTAACTAAAGGTGAAAAAGTTTCACAATCACACGCAGTGGTTACGATGCAAGTCTACACCACAACTCACTAAGTGAGCGTAGATAAAGGTGGAAAAACGTCTCATTAACACGACATGGAACGCTTGGCTAGCGAATCCATAACGTGGCAGTTCGAAGTGAAAACTTGCAGAATGGATGTAGCCAGAAAATTAAGGTGACATACGTCTCATTAACACGAAATGGAACGCTTGGCTAGCGAATCCATTACGTGGAAGTTCAAAGGAAAAGCGTGCTGAGAGAATGTCACCCGCATACTGACCGTTCCTGCTTTTCGTGGGGAGTGGCCAGTGGCGAACGAAATGCCTCATGCATGGAAGTGAGGAAGAAAGCAGCCATGAGCAGGACGTGACGATTTCTTGGGTGAGCCCAGTACCAGAGTGCTATGTGCCGGCTCTGCAAAAATGGAAGCCTCCTTCGTTAGCGGGTAATGCCCATTGTCTGCCCTTGCTTACCCTTGAGGGTTGATCGTGATGTCTGTTGCTGCTCTAACTTGACCAGCTGAGATGTGGGCGACACCACAACAAAATGTTCCTCGAAACCTCCAGAACGGCTAACCTGATCAAAAACGCCCGCCGAAGTGTGATGTGCTGGCCTAATGGTGCAAATTAAAAATGGCACAATGAAAAACGTCCGAGGGAAATTCTAACGTGCCCGAAACAGCTCTGACTATCTAGTTTTCCGAATGTCCTTCGTGTCCGCAACAGCTCTGACTAGCTAGTTTTCCGAGTGTTCGTCGTGACCGGAACAGCTCTGACTATATTGTCTTCAGGGCACAACGACTAGCACATGTCCGAATCGAAAGCTCACTGAGTGGATACCATCTGCAGACCCACCTGGTTTGTGCAGAGAGCGGCCCGTAGCGAACGAAATGCCCAATACATTGAAGTGAGGAATTAAAGCAGCCATGCGCAGGACATGTCCAGGGCGATTTCCTGAATGAGCCAGCACCAGAGCGCTATATGTCGGCTCCCTGGATGGTGGATAATGCCCTTGGACTGTCCCTGTCTTCCCTTGGGGGTTGACCGTGAAGTCTTCGACCATTTCAACTTGACCAGCTGGGATTTGGACGGCACCACTAAAGTGAGAGTCCCCCTGGAATGCTAACCTGGTTACCGAGTAAGAAATGCTGTTATCAGACAGACAGTGGGATCAACACCTTGTGCCACATTTATTGAAAAACAGAAGATCAAGTGGTTTGGCCATGTCGTTAGAATGCAACATCATCAAAGACGATCACTGGCCTTACATCAAAGATCATCTGTGACGAGACCAAGAGGACCCCCAAGATGAAAATGGATTGACGACATCAAAGACATTGTACAATCACACGGAATAACACTATCCAATGCCGTCCATCAGGCGCTGGAGCGAAAATTATACCTCCCCATGACACTTGACGGTAGAAGTGGAAGATGATGATGATGATAATGATGATGATGATTATGATGATGATCATGATGATGGTGGTGGTTGTGGTGGTGTGGTGGGGTGGTGGTCGTGGTGGTCGTGGTCGTGGTGGTGGTGGTGGTGGTGGTGGTGGTGGTGGTGGTGGTGGTGGTGGTGGTGGTGGTGATGGTGGTGATGATGATGATGATGATGATGATGATGATGATGATGATGATGATGATGATGATGATGATGATCAAGACAACACCTGAAACTTTAATAAATTAATTATATATTATTGACATTTCTGTTATTGAGATGTTATTGTCCTTTTTTATTGTGGTCGTGTAATGACTGACTATGCCACTCAAACATACACACAGGAACCCATCGCTATGTTATCCCAGTATAATGTGTTAAATTGTACTCAATAGCTTTTTATTTGCTTATTACTTGATGTTTAAGTTTTTGTTATGTGTGTTCTCATTGATACCACTTGTCAAGAGACCACACCACCCTGGAGCTGATTGTGGCCTGATACCCACACGGACCCCGGTGTACAAAGAGTGAGTGATCTCCTCTTGGAGGTTCGGTGAATTTCGGGTGCTCTATTGGCCATGTGTTAGGAAACATCATTTTATAACTATTCTATAACCCTAGCAAGTCTTATCGAGGCAGTTCAAGTTTCTTAAACAATGGCTGTTAGAATTAGGGCCTTCAACCCCTATTTCTTTCTTAAATTTCCCACACATGGGTCTTGTCCTCCAGTGTTTTCAGTAATATGCCTTTATGTGTTATGTTGTGACTAGGCCACGATAATCTTCTTGTTTAGCAATATATTCAATAGCATATGTTTATTGTTTGTTCTATTCTATATCACTTCTAACTTTCTTAACACGTTTAATTCCAGCCTATAGATACATTAATCCATTTCATCCCAAAACTTACCTTAACTCTCTCCACACTATATTGCTATTATCTTAACGCCTTCATATCTAAGTACGTGCATATCTTTAAGTAGCAAATGCTGGTCATTGAAAAAGTTAAAATAAAAACTGTCCTTGGAAGAGAAAAATACCAAAAACATTAGTTGGGAAAGAGGACTTACCCATGTAAACTAATATGTATTCTCCACAGCAAGATAATATAACACATATATGTTTTCCTTTTAACCACTATTATTCTATTATTCTGCAGACAGTATTTAATTTACCTATAATACATTCTCTAGCAAGAAATTCCAGGAAACTTTCGTGGTTTCCCCATACATGGCCTACTTTTCTGGATTCCTACAGCGCCAAACAAATTTTACATTAACCTAATTTTTTTTAATAAAAATGAAGAAAAAAATATAACAAGAAATCTCGACAACATCGAACAAAAACAAAACTGGTTTAATTGGCTAGAAAACTGAACTATTGCAATCGCCAATAGATTTCAACCAATATTTTACGAAAACAACCTTTGTTTCTCCGCACTTATGCTCATGGATAAAGACTTTTGGCGAACATTAGCTACTATCTGTAAGTGACTTTCCTTTCGTCCAGCTCCATAGTTATAATTTGCGTTCATTTATTTTTCTGTATGAGCCTGGCAGCAATTATCCCTACCCCTCCTTTCGATTTACATTGATTCACTCTATCATAGTTGCGACTGTAACGTTCTCTAAACAAGAGCTGAATATTGATAAAAGTTGGATAAAGCAAAGTGAAAATACTTTTGAAATATTTTGGTCACTTGAAACGTCGTGAAAGTTTGGAGAGAATAATCATGAAAGGGTATGTGAAACCGGGAAGAGAGGAAGAGGAAGGTCAAGGAGAAGATGGGTACAGGATGTGGTAGATGATCTCCAGATAGGTGTATCGGACACGTGACATCTTGCTTATGATCGAGAAGTTTTCTTGAAAGTTGTTATGGGAGTGAGGTTCTGCAAAGGACATGCTACTGAATGAATGAATATTATTTGAGCTCCTTCAGTTCCAAACATTTTAAGTAATAGCTGCTTGAGATAAATAGAGCTAAAATACCAACTGTCTGCAACAGAAAACGTTACACACGCTTTTCTTTGCCACTTTCCAAGTAAAAATAATGCAATAAAGCTTATGTTTCAAGATTTAAAGTATTCACAAAAGAAAAAGCGGATGGAGTAGTGGCTAGAATGCCGGATTCTACTTCGGGAGACCAGGTTCGAATCTTTGGTAATGTGTGGATTTTTTTTTTTTGTCGGGAGCAAAGCGAATACCCTAATCTGCGCAGTTCGCGACGACATTTTTATTTTTGTTACAAAAGAAACAGCGTATGGCCAAATGTCCAAAATGATACACTAACATGATCACCTACTAGTCTGTCCTCTGCAGTATTTCTCACCCATAAGTCTTTAGACATGTGTCTTTATTATAAGCCAGATGTCATCCCTCTGATCCCGTCGTGTATGATTATCTATTACATCCTGAATCCATCTACGCTGTTGTTTTGATTTGTTTCCACCACCCCGACACACTTCCATTCGTTATTATCTTTTCTAGACATTCGTGTCTTTTTACTGACCAAATAATTTAATTTTCTCATTTGTGTATATTGTATAGATGTATTTATTCTCCTCTCCGACCATAGAATTTTGATTACTCTTCTGTGTTATTTATATTCAACGGTGAATAATGTTGCTTTCAGATGATTGGTTAAATAACCAAGTCTCGCACCGATATGTTGTCAGGGAAAATATGCATGCTCTTAGCATTGTGGTTTGTGTTCTTCTTTCTGTTCCAATCCATAACTGTTTTAATTTTTCAATTTGTGTAGAGTAATGTTTGTTCTTCTAGTACTTTCTGTTATCTTGGTGGAGTATTGATGCATGATAAGGCAGACGTGGTTGCGGTCTTGTGGGAGCACGTGTACACCTCAGAGGAGCAGATGGATCACCATGGTCTGGCAAGAATGCGACAGCGAGGAGTGACGAGGGGATCTGGCCGATGCTCGACGCTTAGAGGAAAGTCGAGACGCACATATAATCAGATTGCTACTGGTACTACTGGGATTGGAACTCTTCGCTGGCTTCTGAGGATGGGGACGGAGCGCTTATGGGAATGCCAGGAATGCTGTGATGTCGGTTCCTAAATCAATAAATCAATCTGTTATCACGTGTTCCATTGTCCGTCATCAGAGAACCTATATATTTAAAACTACTCAATTTATGTTATTTGTCTCCTTTCCATATTTTTTTTTTTTTAATTTTTGGTTACGCTCGCTTTGAATTCAAGCTTATTCCGTAAATATACTGCAACTTTTAGTGCACTGGACTGATTTTAGCGTGTAGATTAGCTTTCGCTATTACCAGTGTCCCTTGCCATCAGGCGAACCCACTCCGACTTCAGAGGTACGTGTAATTTAGGTCCCCAAGCCAAGGACGAGAGGTCCGCATTTTAGTCCAACTGCAATGTGTGGGGATTGAACTGGCTATCTCGGCATCAGCACACCAGATGTTTGGTTTTATCGGTTGTCATTAGTTTATTATTCTGCGGCATTAAGTGCTTGCCAAGTTGATAGTTAATTTGGTTGGTAACGTCATGAGCACGGTTGCGTGCTCGTCCAACGCCTGGGTTCGTCTCTTGCCAAAGTGAGGGACAGTTTGGTAATCTATTCCTCCTTGCTCTCGGGTATATAAATTGTGATGGCGCTAGCACATCACATACCCACAGTAGGAAACTACCGCAGGACACATTATTATTATTATTATTATTATTATTATTATTATTATTATTATTATTATTATTATTATTAGGTCATTTTGTCCCTTGTTAATATTTTCGTTAACATCCCGTCTGAAGTTTTTAGTTTACAAGTTAAACAGATAATGATACAAAATGCAACTCTTTCTGACTCCCTGTTGTATATCACCATACATTTCTACTTCCTCCATTTGTTTCCAGAATATTGTTATTAAGGTGTGTGTTAGATATAATAGGAAACATAGTTTTTTCATTATGTTCAATCATTCTTCGTGTTCCACACAATTATACTAAACTATTTTATTGTAACCAAAGTTAAGACAACGAGGGAAATATGTCATAGCTTCTCGCAGCCCTTCTCATCGCTGGTAGTTACAATATTGTTTTCCTCATGCCTATAGTCAAGATAAGAAAACATTTCAGCTACAAACTAAATATGCGAGGAAGTAGACAATTTACATTTGTGATTTGAGCTGGCGGTCTGGCTCTTTCTTTCCTGTCTGGCCCTTGACCAACAGATAATGAAAAAGTCAACAGCGTAGAAATGCCTTGATGCTCTTGTACACGTCCATCGACCGTGGTATTGATCTTTCTCTCACTGTTGGATGTTTAAATAATGTTGGATGTGTGCACGATTTGCACATATTTTAAATTTACACGAAGTTAATCCCATTTCGACGCTGGCATAATTCTTTTCCAATTGTTTATTTTTGATCAATTCAGTGTTACATTTGAACGACTACATTTTCAGCTATCCAATTTGTATGGTTATTAATAATTAGACATACAATAGATAAAAGATTTCCCCCATAGCAGACACTGTCCTTGGGATGTGAAGTGATAGGCCTGCACATATTCTAGGCCAAGACATACTGACCTGGAGTGTCCTGTCTCCTTACCCGCAATCTCTCCTTCCCAGACAATTCCAAGAGAATTCTAAACACTCTCTGGTACCAATATTTAAGGGGCTAGGTCGGCAATTTGTCACTGTTTTGAGATTGAACCCAGAACACTGTTTTGACTTGCAAGCGAAATAATAGTATGTTTAGTTTAGTTTAGTCGACGGATCAACATCATGGCACGCGGGTGTAACCCATAAGTGTTCCGTTCTACTCCTAACTCAAGCCTGAGTCCGGAGAATCTCAGCTCAGTGCACGAACTCCGTAGCACTAGCGAGGATCCTGAAATAATTTGCGTAGATTTTTAACTCGAAAGTGTGCCCGGGCAGCGCCGTTAGGCTACTCTTTTTCGATTTCAAACTGCCAAGGGATTTTTTAAGTGCGCAACAGTAGACACGGTCGTCCGATCTCACTACCCAGAGACCAACAGACATTTTGTTACTAGAAGTCCACGTTAAAACATCCCGGTCCTCACCGGGGCTTGAACCCGGGACCTCCAGCACTTGAGGCGGACACCATACCTCGATGCACCTCGATGCACCTCGATGCACCTCGATGCCACTCAGCCCTTCTTCTGTTTGTTAATTTTAAAATTATTAATGGTGTTAATATAAATGGAACACCTTGTATGATGAAAACAAACTATTAAACACATATCATTAATCAGATGGACGAGAGCACTTTGGGAACATCAGCAGCCTCCATTGCAATCACAATAATTAACACCATTAATAATTTTAAAATCAACAAACAGAAGAACAATACACATAATAGTATATATTATATATTATATATTATAGGGGGGAGGGCTGAGTGGTCTCGAGGTATGGTGTCTAGTTACAGTTAGGCGGACATCATATCTTGAGGTGTTCCATTTATTTGACCATGCGAGGTGAAGACTGTTCTTTCTGGGGAAACCAAACACAGTTGATCGTCAACATTTCCATAAGAGCATGTGTACATCTACCACTGTGACATGTTTTTGGGGACACTTCCTTCTTAAAATTAGCTGAATGCCTTTTACAGGGCATTGCAATCAACCTCAGCATTAATTCGCAGTTTGTTATTTACTAGTCAGTGGTTAGTTAACTAGTTTGCTATTACTTTTGAATGATCGGGGTCTCATGCCATGGATATCATCGCAAAGTGGTCTGCCTCCAAACTACCCGCGACTGACTTCGAACCCTGGACTCTGTATGTCGAGGAATTATGAAACTCCGCGTTTCAATATCTCCTAAGCCACAGACGCGGGTTGTCTTCCCATCCGCGTTAAATTAAACACTCTTTTCTCATTCACGCTAAACTACATTTTTTCCGAAGCAGTTTCCTGATATCATGTTGTGATATGGCAGCGCTATCTTATTTCACAGACCTGAGACCAAGGAGGAAGAGTTATAGTATGTCCCACAAAGAATGCCTTCATTCACGATCAATTATTTTGAAAACTGTCTGTTGCATCGTTATGAAATTTTTCCAGCCGTCGTATATTTACCCACACCCAAGGAATATGTCTTTGATAGGTCCAAAAGCAACTTAAATCATTGAAAGCGGCAACATTTCTTTGATGTTTGGGGGGAAATGTAGTGAATTCACGCTAACAAACTAGTCTTACAGTAAACCAAGTTATTTCTGGTAAGGACACAAGTACAAGGCGTAGCCAGATTCGTATGGGAGTGGGTGCAATAAAAAAGTAGCTTAAAGTAGCATTGCACCGGGTTTTTATCCCATATGGCTCAGTTTCTTTCCGCAGGGCGGAAATCGTGGCACAAAGCACGAACTCCGTATCTCCAGCGACGACCCTCTGGATTCTCCGAAAAAATGCACTCGTGAAATGAAGGAATCGAACATACAACCCTCGGAGCCCGAGTCAGACGGCTTGACCACTTCACCACGGAGACTCCCGAGAGGGGTGCAATGAGTAATATTAGTAAAGACAGAGAATGTACAGAGGTATGGGGTAAATAATGTGTAAATTGACAGGAAAGTAGAAGGAATATATTTCTTACCTTATTTTTCATTTCCTTCTTGTTTCTTCAGCTGCTGGTTAATAATTGTACACAAGTATTCATGTTACTAGGATGCATTTAGCTTTTTATATTGAGTTCGTGAAAGCTTCCAAATAGCTGTGCGTTAATGTGCGTATGGAGTGACCAGAAATGATACCGCAATTTAGTCATCATGTTTCCATTTTTAAGGATCTGTTCAGCTGTCTGTGTAGTTTGTTCACACGTACACATGGGTGACAGACCCGCTTTGAGTCTTCGTGAAAGACTGTCTACTCTGCTGTTTACCGTTCAGAGACGGAACATGATTACCTGTTTTGCACTATGAAAATAGTTGTCAGTGTCTCTGTAGTGGGCTTTCTTCTTAACGACCAAGATGTTGGTCCTCTTTTCATTGAAGTTTATAGATTGATTCGTATGCACGTGTGTTGTCCCCTAATTTGACAACGTGTTTGCTCTCACGTTTCTTGTTATGCCACAATATGTCAGTTTCCACCGCAATATTACTCTTCTGTTGGTATTCAATGCGTTTAGTGTGTGTGTGTGTGTGTGTGTGTGTGTGTGTGTGTGTGTGTGTGTGTGTGTGTGTGTGTGTGTGTGTGTGTGTGTTTGTTTTTCAATACAGTTGTATGTCACTGGTGAGGGGTTGCGGAATTGAAAATTCATCACTGTGGAATACAAAATGTTGCCATTGACATTATGCTGATACTGTAATGTTTAGGGCCTGCAATTCAGTCTGAATAGTTGGAGCAAAATATCCCAGTAAGTGTGTACGTAGATTAAGGTCTGCGATCTGCTCAGACCTTAATCTGTGTCGGACGATTCCAGTAGGTTGATGATTGCTCTCGGTTGCATACAATTCAATCCATCCTTTCTCCAATAGTCCTCTTCCTCTTTCAACACATGGTCCTCACATTTTTTCCAGTAACTTTTATCAATATTTAATAGCGCGGACTGGGTTAGTATCTTGACGTCAGACAATTTGAATGTATTATTGGCAGCTGCCACTTGTCCTTTAATTTTAGCCCACACAAGTTCTATAGGGTTTAAATGAGAATGATACGGCGGAAGTCTCAAGCACCTATGGCCATGCTCTTCTATCAACTTGTCGATTTGAAATTTCTTGCTTTTTTTGCGCCTGTTTTACAAGGGACAACTACTGTAGCTTGAAATATGTTTCTGGAAATGGTATATTTTCCCTTCGGAGCCATATCTTTATTGCTTCCTTTGTGCCCGATGCCGTAGGTATTTTGTCTTCTTGGGCAACAACATTGTGATATGATGCATTGTCCATGATTAGACAAGACGGTCTATCAAGGGATGGAAGTACTGTATTCTCGAGTCAATCTCTAAATACATTACCATTGATCTCATTATGATAATCCCTATTGTCTGTATGCTTTGATACGAACACGAGCCCAGCATTCTGTAGTAAGCCATTATGAGTACTACCAGCATAGGCTATGACCAAACGCTGTCCTTTACTACTGGGCACATAACGCTTTATCTTTCCATCCATTGATTGCCATTCCTTTTCACTTGTGTGGTGCGCATTGATCCACGTCTCATCCAAATACACTATGTCATAATTTTATTTGCGCATTTCCTTTATTTCACGTAGGTATCTGCTTCTCAAGGCTCCTAAATGCGGTTGCTCGCAAAGAATATTTCTACCGCCCTTGTACTTTCAAAAAGTGAAGATAATGTCCTTATAATTTTCCACAAAGTTGTTTTGGATAGCTCTATGTTATTGTTCTTTCTCAACCAAACCCTAAGTTTTCTTACAGTCACTGTTTCTTTGGCATCCAGCATTTTTATAATGCTGGATAATCCTGGATATAAAATCCTAAATTTTTATAATTTTAGGAGTCTCCGTGGCGAAGTGGTCAAGCCTTTTGACTCGGGCTCCAAAGATCGTGGGTTCGATTCCGGGCCGCATCCTTCGGTTCACGAGTTAAATTTTTCGGAGACTTATGTGGGTCGTCGCTAGAGCTGCGGAGTTCGTGCTTTGTGCGATGCTTTCAGCGCTGCGGAAAGAGACCGAGCCATATGGGATAGAACCCGGTGCTTAAAAGTCGACCTTGTCGACTTTTAAAAGCATTTTTATAATAGCTCGCCTTATGACATGTTTGTCAAAGCTGTCTACAATAATCTTTCTACCTAGCGTTTTGTTATTGTGTGGTGGTTTAATTTCAGATTCTTGCACCCATCGACTCAAACCCAATGCATGCACTGTTCTTTTTTCGGAATTTGTAATAGTATAAAACAGTTTCCTGCGATCAGCTTCTTGACAAAAATATGTGTACAACTTCATAGCGATTCTTGAAGTATACAATTTCGCATTAAATCCCGTTGAAAAATATTCACACATTTCAATGTTAGCGATAAGCGGTAAGATTTAAAAAAAAAAAAAAAACATATTAATCAGGTTTCATGAAATAACCCACATTTTGAGACACCTCAGAACAGTCCTTGTTTGAACAACGCGGGTAGTTGGCATAAGGCCAATCCCTTTAAAATACAACAATATTCAACATTGAGGGCTGATTGTCTCGCTACGCTGTAATACATTTAAAATTATGAATTTCATCTCAGACCCGTAAATTATATACCGCATATAAACAAACTTTGAAATCTGCTGTAAAATCTCCAGAACAAAATTTTTTTTTGTTGGGTGGACATAATGATAAGGTTATATACTAAATCTCATAATTTTCCCTCAGTTAGTTACTGAGATATGGATGTTTATATTGCGGCAAACAAATGTGGACATACTATAGCTAATCTTTCCTTCAACTTGGCAGGCGACGAGCTAGGGTTAGAACCTCCGTTTGACCGTGCTGGTGACATTACCAGCGCAGTTCGCTATCTACTTCGCTAGCGCGCCAGCCGTTGAATTAAATAGGTCATATTTGCAGCAGACAAGCCACGCTCCTGCTCTTTCTTATCATAATGTTAACTTGTTTCTGCTTCTACCAGCTGTTGCTTTAAATTATTTTCTTTTTCTTTAGTGGCCTCATGAGCAGCTGACACTGGCGACCTTGTTTCTCCATTGATCCCTATCATATATTTTTATGAAGTTGATGTTACTTATAGTTGTATTTGTTGCCCTGTTACTTCATCTTTACCTGCTCCGTGGCTAAAAGGTTACGGACGCAGTTCGTAATAGCGTGTACCGGCGTTTGAAACGCAGCTGTGGGCGATTTAACAGCAGACCACCTTACGTTTTTTTTTAATGAAATAGGATTCTTCTTCTTTTTCGTTCATTCTTCTTCATTTTTTTTTCGGATGTGACTGCGTTGTGCCCGTTTACAGCAGAGCTGCGTTCTTGCGCCGTTAGGCCGACACATCCGACTTCTGCGGGCATTTGTTGACCGGGTTAACCTTCCCGGGGAAATAGGATTGATGCCGGTCGTTCAGATAGCAATGGCAAATTACTGATCGTAAACTTACCCAGGACCCACGAACAGCCAAAATATGCTGGGGTTCACTGCTACGTCCTGTAAAGGATATGCAACAACATTATTTTTACATCTTTCTCTGTCTTTCGCTGTCTCTCCTACCTTGACATCGTGAAGTGAATTCCGCCGCACAATTTCGTCAAGTCTATAGGTCAGTACTTCCGACTTCGACAAGCATTTTTTCGGGTTTGCTTTTCCTAGTCTTTGTCTACCCCAGTCTACCTACAAGACAGCAGGTGTGTGTCTCTTCGCGTCTGGTTCCTATGCCTTAACCTGTCCTGCAGGGGAGAGCCTACCAGTAGCTGCGCTACCGTTGGTATAGCTCTCATTGTCACTGGAACACGCAAGCCCCTCTACCACTTCAAGGTAGAGATACAACAGGGAAGTCTCCTATCTTGTATTTTCCTCCATTAGGTGAATTTCTCTCAATTATGCTATAAATTATAAAGACAACACAATTAACTGTTATAAGGACAAGATATTATGCTCATGTCATCGTTGCAAACTGGGAAGATGGTGCAGATGACATGTACGTTTGTGACTAAACGAAACTCGTTGACGTTTGTGGTCAGTATCACGACAGCCAAATTACCTTTCAGAAAATGTTCTGGCATCGTTTTCGTGAAATCTTTGTCGGAGTCACGTTGTTACAGAAAATGGCTCTTGACCACCACTTAATGAAAAAGTCAACAGCGTAGAAATGTCTTGTTGCTCTTGTACACGTCCACCGACCGTTGTATTAATTTAGTTCTCAGTAACCCGGGTCCGTTTCCCATGATCTCTTCAAATCCCATATTATTCTATTCTATCTTGACATTCAGGTCATACATCGAACATTTTCATATTTCGATTTCTTTGATTGCATACAATTCTTTGCCGGTTCATATAAAAAGTATCCTTAATCGATTGGTCCTTGTCATTTTTGGGTGCATAACGCCCCATTACGTTCAGTTTTGCTTTGTTTTGCTTGGTTCTAGATTTTTATTTCATGTCCCTTACAGGATGTTGCAGTCAACATCAGCGTCTTTCAGCTGCTGTTGATTTATAGGCAAGATTACGCTCAGTAGTTTGCCATTGCTTTCTGAGCGATCGGCTCACATAGCCCTAAGTTACCAACGCGGCGAGAACCGCTGCCGATTCTCGCGCAGGTTACGTTACTCACGAGAATATACGGGATTACGGAGAAAGACGTTAACCCCTAGGCCAGGGCTGTTATTATTCTCGAACTCATTGCTTGCCACTCTATTGCACTTAGACAACGCCCTAGCCGCTCTTTCACTGGGGGAGTATGCATTTTCTAATGATGATACGAAATTACGGAGAAAAGTCGTAACCTCTAATCCACGAAGCCGGCCATATATATAACGTATAATAATGTGTACGGTTTGTACGCACATATGTATAAATATAAGACACATTTAAATGTAGAATAAAGTCTGTGCTACCTTCTATATATCTAGTGAATTACACACAACATCAGCAGCCCTATATTTATTGATCTCAAGCGAAGATCAAAGCCCGGGATATATTTATACTTCCTGTCACGAATCTCCGGGGATTGCCATTCTCCGTCTCCAAACTACTCTGTAAATAATATATGACACTACTACTACTCCCCGAAGGCAGTATCACGTGATATACACAGGCCATGTTTGCGGGATTTAATTAACTTAGTGTTTGCGCCAAAATGTGTTGTCTTTCATCATGAGACGTCAGTGTAGTATTTGTTTCTCTGTACAGCGCGACTGTTTCACATTACTATTGTGTGGATGCCAAGTAAATCATGATTCCACAACCTGTTATTCCCCTCAATCAGGACAACCTGAAACCATGCTGGCCGGTGTTGGACTGAGCTTGAGAGTAACGTCGGATATTCAGTGGCGTGTAATATCTCCAGACAGTTTTATTTATATGCCGAAAACGTGATACATTTAGAAACTATGAGAGGATCTTCTGTCGAACTACATAACATTAACAATATAAGATATGCAAATGACACAGTATTGACTGCGGGCAATCAACAAGAACTGCAGAATTTAGTGAATGTGGTTACTGTACACAGTGAACAAATAGGGTTGTAAGGGGTGGAAGTGGGAGGGGGTTGAATGTATTGTCATCTCTAAGAGACAGAAATACAACCTGGTAACATCCAACTAAATTAGAAAATGCTTAAACACGTGAATCGGTACAACTATCTTCAAACAGTCGTAACATTTGATGTGAGATGTCTGGTAGAGATTAGAATAAGAATCGCTATGGCAAAGGTAGTATTTTGCCAGATCGAAAACGTATTCGCCAATAAAAAGATGGCAAGTGCGGTAGCGAAATCAATAACGACCTCCGCTGGTAATGTCAGAAGCACAGTCAGACGCGACTTCAGTGGCTGCGCTCGTCGCTTGCCAGAGTGAGTGAAAGACTGGTCATTTATTCCTTCTTGCGCAAGGGTCTACAAAATATGTCGGCGCTCTCACATCACAGACCTATAGAGGTTTCGGGACAATTACTACTACTAGAAAACAGCTGTCAGCTGCATTGAGAATAAGAGTGTTAAGTACCACATAGAACCTATATTGTTGTAAAATGTTTGCAATAAACCGACAAAACTTATTAAATTGTGATTTTTCAAAGTGGTAATTTTCCCCTTCGTATATGTACTGAGAAACCGTCTGGGATTGAAAGAGTTCAGGCCCTAAAACATTTCATTGACCAGGGAGCATTTGCATTACTTTCCGCACGCACCATCATTCGGCTAGCGTGATTAGTTCTAACTGTGAATTTATTTTATTTAATGAGCATTTTTCAATCAGAATAGCGGAGTGGCAATGGAGAATAAGAATGGATCAAGTTATATCTGACTGTTTATGGAGTACTCTGAAGATGTAGAGAAGAGCAGTGCAACTATCCGTTAACGAACACTACACTGATGATGGTCTTGAAATCCAGTTAAGATACTCCGCAAGGTTATTCATTGCGTTGCCGTGCAGATGTATGTTTGTTAGAATGTCTCTGTCATATATCTGACGGCCTGGACTGCTTCAGAACTCAAAGTACCGAGAGATGTGTGATCGACTCTTCATCTTAACTTCCAACCATTGCCAAATGTGATCTCTCACTGTTTACATTATAAAACAAGTCCTCAAGCTGGAAACAAAAATCAACATAAATCCCCATGGGTCACTAGAGAAGTGCTGGAAATCATGAGAGAGCGAGATACAGCACACAAAAATAAAGACTTCATCAATTACCGCAGACTAAGGAATAAAGTTAAATATGAAATTCGTAGGATAAAAAAAGATCATTTTAAAAATTTGATTGTAGATAATTCAAACAGTACAAATATATGGAAGGCTATTAACTTGCTAACCAATAAGAAACGCCCTACAGAATCAGCAATACCAAATTCTATAACATGCGATGAATTCAGTTGGTTCTTTCAATCAGAAATAGAGAATCTAAAGTCTTCAATACCAGACTCATCGTGTAATTTAAGTTCACTGGCATCATTCTGTGAGGAGAAGTGCGCCAGAAATATTCCCGCTGAGATTCCTTTAATGTCTGTTGCAGACGTTTATAAATATCTCTTGAACCTCAAATCAACAAACTCACACGGCCTAGATGGTATCAGTAATAGAATTCTTCGTTGTGCTGCACCAGTCATTAGCGAGTCCTTAACGTTCATATATAACCAGTGCCTGGCCAAAAACTACTTTCCATCTGCATTTAAAATTGCTAAAGTGTTTCCGCTTATTAAAAATGGCTCAATCGATAATAGCGTTTTGGGTAATTATAGACCTATTTCCTTACTATCGTCGCTATCAAAACCACTAGAAAAACACATTCATAAAATAACGTTACACCATTTAATTAACAATGATCTAATAATTAACAGTCAATCTGGGTTTCGACCTAAATATTCTTGCCATAGTGCTCTAACAAAAATGACCGATAACTGGCACTTAAACATCAACAACGGTAGAATTTGTGGAGCGGTGTTTGTAGACTTTAAAAAAGCTTTTGATATGGTAGATCACGATATTTTAATTAGAAAACTAAAGCAAATGAAGACAAGCACCAACATGGTGAACATAATTACGTCATTTCTATCCGACAGGCAACAAGTCGTGTCCTTCAACAACTGTCTATCAAGACCCACACAGCTTAATATTGGTGTGCCTCAGGGCTCAATACTAGGTCCGCTGCTTTTTGCAGTTTATATTAATGATCTTCCTTTATATATCAATACAACTTGTGATCTATTCGCAGACGACTGTACTATATATACTAGTCAAGAAAACCGTAGTGAATTAGAGAATTCTTTACAAAAGGAACTTGATAATCTTACTAGATGGAGCAATGAAAACCGCATGCAAATTAACATCGACAAAACCAAATCCATGCTAATAACGACCAGACAAAAACTACAGACACTAGCCATAACTGGATCACCGCTCGAACTCCGCATGGGCACGTTACCTATAGTTAATGTGACTGAACATAAAACACTAGGGCTTTTAATAGACAGCCATTTGAACTGGAGCTCTCATGTTCACGCTCTTACCAAGAAAATAGCACAAAAAGTTTACCAACTTGCTAAAATTCAGCACTTCCTGGACGAAAGCACACGAAAAATATTCTATACATGCTATATCCAATCACATCTCGATTACTGTTCCACAGTTTGGGATGGTTGCCCTAAATCTAATTTAAAACGACTATGTTCTCTACAAAACCGCGCTATTCGTCTGGTTTCTGACATAAAGCACGTTGAAAGTAATAATTTGTACAGTCATCTAAGACTTCTACCACTACAAAAGCGCTTCCTTTTCAACAAAGCCAAATTAGTGAATAAAATTATATCTCAAAATACCCCAGAGTATCTTCTGCCGCTGATTCAATCTAATGCAATGAACAGCAAGCGCCTAAATTTGTTACATGTCTCAAAGCCTAGATTGGACCTATACAAAACATGTTTCGCCTATTCTGGTGCTCACTTATGGAATGATCTGCCTCCAGATCTGAAAACTCCAATGAGTCCCTACACATTTAACCGAAAACTCTTTCAATACTTAATCCATACCGACTATATGCCACCATAATTCATTTACTGGTATAATTGTTCAGTATAATTGTTCATTATAATTGTTTAACTATAATTGTTCACTATATATGTGTGTGCGTGTGGGAGCGAGAGAGAGAGAGAGAGAGAGAGAGAGAGAGAGAGAGAGAGAGAGAGAGAGAGAGAGAGAGAAAGTGGGTGTCAGTGAGAGGGAGAGAGTGAATGCGTGTGTGCGCACGTGCATGCGTGTGTGTGGAGAGAGTGATTGAGCGAGAAATGGTGGGGGAATGTGTCAGTGCATGCATTCGTACGTGTATGTGTGAGAGTGAGTGAGGGAGTGTATGCGAGCGTGCATGCGTTCATGTGTATGTGTATGTGTGAGAGAGTGTGATTGAGAGAGTGAGTGGTGTGTGAAGGATTGTGTGTTAGAGAGTGAGACAGTGGGAGAGTTGATGTGTTAGTGTGTGTGTGTGTGTGAGCGCGCGCATGCGTGTGAGTGTGTGTATATGAAAGAATACAGAGAGAGAGAGAGAGAGAGAGAGAGAGAGAGAGAGAGAGAGAGAGCTGAGCAGATGCATGTCATGTAACACGCATGTTATGTAACACGCGAATCCATATGTTTGTGTATTCTCATCTGTCATATTATCAGTTAAATACCATTTGATTTTATCATGCATAATATAAACTCATGTTCATTACTATAGTTTGAGTGAGTGAGTCAGTGAGTGTGAATGAGAGACAGAACGAGTGAGCGTGAGAGTGAATGAGTGAGCGGGAGAGTGAATGAGTGAGCGGGAGAGTGAATGAGTGAACGGGAAAGTGAATGAGTGAGCGGGAGAGTGAATGAGTGAGCGTGAGAGTGAATGAGCGGGAGAGTGAATGCGTGAGAGTGAATGAATGAGCGGAAGAGTGAATGTGTGAGCGTGAGAGTGAATGTGTGTGTGTGTGTGTGTGTGAGAGAGAGAGAGAGAGAGAGAGAGAGAGAGAGAGAGAGAGAGAGAGAGAGAGAGAGAGAGAGAGAGAGAGAGAGAGAGCATCACTATTTTTACGTCACATACATTTTATGTACACATTTTTCTCCATGTTTAACATTTTTATGAGACTGCTCATGACAAGTGTCAGTGTATGTGTGTGAGTAAAGTGTGGGAGTTTGTTCATACTCGTTTCAATACTAACGTGAGACATTTTGTATGTGTCTAGATGTGAGGAAGTGTGAGTGTATGTGGAGGATGTGTGTGAGTGTGGGGATATGTGTGGGTGGGGGTGTGTGGGTGGGGGTATGCATTTGGATGGGTTGGGGTGTGTGGGTTTTGGTGGGTAGTGGTATTTGTGGGTGTTGGTGGGATGTGTGGATGGATGTGTGGGGGTGAAAGTACGGGTGTTGGAATGGGTGTGGGGGATGTGTGTATGGGTGGAGGATATGTGTATGGGACGGATGCAGGGGATGTGTGTTTATGTGGGTGGAGATGTGTGGATGGTTTGAGGAAGTATGTGTGGGAGGCGGGGTTGTGTGGGTAGGGGATTGTGTTGGGTGGATTTGGGATGGAAGGGCGGATGGGGAGAAGTGTATGGTGTGTGGGTTTGAGATATGTGTGCGGTGTGTTGGTGGGGGATGTGTGAATGATGTGTGGGTGGAGGGTATGTTTGTGGTGGTATGGGTGGAGGATAGTGTGTGGTGTAGGGGATGTGTGTGATGGGTGTGGGGAATGTGCGTATGGGTGGGGTATATGTGTGGGTGAGCAGGGGATTGTGGTGGTTGGGGGAAGTATGTGGGGGAGTGTGTGTGGGAGATGTGTGTATGTGGATGGGGAATGTGTGGGTGGGGGTGTGTGAGTGGCTTAGGGATGTGTAGGTGGGTGAGGGAGTTGTATGTGTCGGGGTGGGATGTGTGAGTGGGTGGAGGATGTGTGTGGGGGTAGGGGTATTGTGATCGAGAGATGTTTGGTTGGGAGTGGGTTGGTGGGGGTGTGTGGGTGCGTAGTGGAGGATGTGTGAGTGAGTGTGTGTTGGTGGACGGGTAGGGAATGCGTGTGTGGGTGGGGAGAGGTGTGTGGTGTGTTGGTTGGTGATATTGTGTGGGTGAGGTATGTGTGTGTGGGTGGGGGATTTTTGTGGTGTGTGAGTGGGGGTATGTGGGGTGGATGGGTAAGGGTATCTGTGTGGGTGTGGGTGGGATTATTTTGTGGTATCTGGGTGGGGGATATGTGTGTGGTGTGTAAGTGGGGATGTGTTGGTGAGGGATATGTGTGTGTGTGGTGCGTGGGTTGGGAATAATGCGTGGTAGGAGGTGTATGTGATGTGCGGGTGGGGGATTGTGTGGTGGGGGATTAGGTTAAGGCATGTGTGGGTGGGTGGAAGTTGTATGTGTGGGTGGTGGTGTGTGTGTGAGTGGATTGGGGATGTATGGGTGGTTAGGGAGATGTGTGTGTGTGTGGGGGGGGGGGGGGTAGGGACATGTCAGTTGGTGGGGATGTGTGTGTATGGTTTGGGGATGTGTGAGTGGATGTGCGATGTGTGGGTTGGTGGGGGATTGTGTGTGTGGGTGGGGAATATGTTGTCGATGGAGATGTGGCTGGGGGAAGGGTGGTTTGAGGTGTGGGTGGGGAGAGGATGTGTGGGGTAGAATGTGGATGGGCGTGGGATGTGTGGGTTGGTGGGGGAATGTTTGTGGGTGGCGAGTGTGTTTTGGTTGGGGGATCAGGTGAGGGCAGTGTGTGTGGGTGGGGGATGTGCGGGAGGGGGATGGGTCGGTTGGTGGGGTATGTATGTGTCCCTTGGTGTGCGTGTGTGTCGGTAGGTGGGGGTGTGTATGTGTCCCTTGGTGCGCATGTGTGTGGGTAGGTGGGGGTGTTGTGTGGGTGGGGTGATGTATGGATAGGTGGGAGATGGGCTTCATACCATGGTAATTAGCCTTGTTTATGTTTACAACATTCATTTCACAATGTTTATTTTTCTTCCTATGCAAATGTATAATGCTCTTGATGAACGAAAGACGAGTGATTGGAAGGGCCGAATGTAAGACGGGCCTGCGCGCCCAATTTGTGACCCTAATAAAGTTGATTTGATTTGATTTGATTTGATTTATATGGGTTTGTGATGTGCTAGAACCATCACTTGTTGTAGGCCAGAGTGCATGGAGGACTGCATGGCCAGTCTTCCCTCCCGGAGCCAACGGCGAGCCCTGCCATTAACTTCATTTGTTTCCGCTAACATTAACATAGGAGATTTCAATCAACCCTAGCAACAGGGCGGGGAACGGGTTGTTTGTAATTTTCTGGGCAATATTACGTTCAGACGTTTTCCATTTCCTTATAAGCGGCCAACACGCATACCATTATAAAAATCAAAGCAAGACGGTCTGCTTTCGAATCGTATGCGCTGATTTCAAACTCGGTATGCGGAATTGTAAAAATGTGTTCATTACCCTCGAGTCACAGACACTGGCTCTGTTCCCGTTACCGCTGGCAATTGCTTGTGTCAATCTGTCATTTTTACTTCTACCCGTCTTAATATTTCCATCCACTGTAGACGTATATACGTTCACAGTTTTCTTGTCCGCACATCCAACCATCTAAAACGTGGAGCTAATTCATCCCGTTTGCCCAACTGCTACCACTAAGTAGGCTCTGTCCAGACGATGCAGACTTCTCGGAGATATCTCAAGAGATGCTGGATGTTTCTGTCCTCAGCCGTTTATTTCTTGATAACATTTCAGATGATGCTTTTAGCCGCGTCTCTCAGATTAACAGACAGACGACTTTTGAGAAATGAACTCGCCAATCACTTTAACAGACGCCAGATGATGTTAGCATGCATTGTCCATTACCAAAGTATTCAGAACATTGTATTTAAACATTTACACAGCCGCTGATGGAAGGACATTACTTGTCAGTTATTCATGGATGTTTTGTTGTTGTTGTGGGACATTTTTATTTTATTTTATTGTTCCTGTCGTTAACAAGATGACAGTGTTTTGACTGCAGTATGCAGTAAACTACTTTTAGAGTTCTGGATAATGTTCAGCGTAAATATCTGAGCCGTTGGTAATGTCATTTTGTGTTACAGATACCATCCATGTCATTTCCTAATTATACATTTCTCAGTAGAAACTCCTTTTCTTCTATTTCCAGTTGTTGTTATTTTTTCATACATGTGCTACTGCTTGTGCACTGGACTGATTTGTACGTGTGGCTTAGCTTTCCCTAATACCAGTGTCCCTCGCCAGCAGGCGAACCCACTCCAAATTCAGAGGTACTTGTAATTTACGTCCCCAAGTCAAGAACGAGAAAACGAGAAGTCAACATTTTAGTCCAACTGACAGAATTACAGGTTGAACCCACGTGTTCGGCATCAGCACACCGAATGTTTAAGAATGAGCGCTCATATCTATTCGGCCATATTTATTTTATACACATGAATCAAAGAAATATTTTTTATATTTTTTTTTGTGTGGGGGGGTGCGGGTGGGGGACGGTAGGGTGGTGGGGGGGGGGGGGGGGGGGAGTGGGGGTGAAAATAACGAAATTTAAACTTCAACGTTGAATGTAAGCTCAAAGAAACAAATACATCCGATACCGAATATATAAGAGAATTCCTCGTCCTTTACGAGTTCGTATTGAAATCTACATCTCATGTTATCTTTCTGTGCTTCTCTCGTGTAGTACTGTCCAATATAATTATTCTATCCCTAATCCACGTCTACTGTTAGAGATATTGGATATATATATATTATCTATATCTATAAAACAAAGTGTATTTATATATGTATATATGTATATATGTATGTATGTAAATATGTATGTCCTTTATTTGTTCGCGAACGGCCCATCCGATTGAGATGAAATTTTCTACACGCCTTCCTTTCATTCCAGAGCTGTCAACTGTCATAGTTTTTTTTTTCTTCTTCCTCCTCCTCCCTCCTCCCCCTCCCAAAATACGTACGTAAATATATGATGATGATGATGAAAGAATCCCCGAACCAAAACGCTAGGGAAAGGGAAGAAAATGACGTGACTACACAGAATCGTCACACGGCAATCATCATCATCAAGTGCCGTGCCGGCTGGCGTAGGCGTTCATGGCTCTCCGTAGATCTCAGTCTTTGGTTTTTTGGATCAACTCTGCTGCTGATATTCCTCCATGCCACGGCAATATCAATAACAATTCATCTTTTTATGTGTAAGGAAGTTATCTACAGTCGTGTAGAAGGGAAGAACTAGACGAGTATGAATTCGGAATGGCGAACTCTCTCCTCCTCTCTTCTCCTCCCTCCTCCTCCCTCTACCTCCTCCCTCCACCCTCCTCCTCTTCTTCCTCCCTCTCATCCCTCTCCCGACTCCCTCCTCCTTCTCCCTCTTCCTTCTCCCTCTTCCTCTCCCTCCTCCTCCATCCTCCTCCCTCCTACTCCCTCCGCCTCCTCCCCCTCCTCCCTCATCTTCCCTCCTCCTCCCTCTCCCTCCTTATCCCTCCTCCTCCTCCTGCCTCCCTCCTCCTCCTCCTGCCTCCTTCTCCCTCATCATCCTCACTCCTCCTTCTCCCTTCTTCTCCCTCTTCCCTCTTCCTCCTCCTCCTACCTCCTCCCTCCTCCTCCCTCTACCTCCTCCTCCTCCCTCCACCCTCCTCCTCCCTTCTCCTCCTCTTCCTCCTCCCTTTCCTTCCTCCTCCTCCTCCCTCTACCTCCTCCTCCCCCTACCTCTTTCCTCCTCCCTCCTCCTCCTCTTCCACCTCCCTTTCCTTCCTCCCCTCCTCATTCTCCCTCCTTCCTCTCCCTCCTTCCTCCTCCTCCTTCCTTCTTCTCCCTCTGCCTCCTCCCTCCTCCTATCCCCTCCTCCTCCCTCCTCCTCCTTCTCCTCCTCCCTCCTTCTCCTCCTCTCCCTCCTCCTCCTCCTACCCTCTTCCTCTTCCCTCCTCCCTCTCCCTCCTCCATCCTCCTCCTCCCTCTTCCTCCTTCCTCCTCCTCCCTCTTCCTCCCTCTCCCTCCTCCATCCTCCTCCTCCCTCTTCCTCCTCCTTCTTCCTCCTCCTTCCTTCTCCTCCCTCCTCCTCCCTCTTCCTCCTCCTCCTACCTCCTCCCTCCTCCTCCTCTCTCCTCCTCCCTCCTCCCTTTTCCTCCCTCCTCCTCCCTCTACATCCTCCCTCCTCCTCTCCACTCTTCCTCCTACCCTCTTCCTCTTCCCCTCCTCCCTATCCCTCCTCCTCCCTTCACATTCCTCCTCCTCCCTCTTCCTCCTCCTCCCTCCTCCTCCTCATCCCTCCTTCTCCCTCCTCCTCCTTCTTCCTCCCTCCTCCTCCCTCCTCCCCCTCCTCCTTCCTCCTCCTCCCTCTCCTCCTCCTCACTCCTCCTCCTCCTCCCTCTACCTCCTCCCTCCTCCTCCCTCTTCCTCCTCCTCATCCCTCCTCCTCCCTTCTCCTCCTCCCTCCTCCTCCTCCCTCTACCTCCTCCTCCCTTCACATTCCTCCTCCTCCCTCTTCCTCCTCCTCCCTCCTCCTCCTCATCCCTCCTTCTCCCTCCTCCTCCTTCTTCCTCCCTCCTCCTCCTCCTCCCTCCTCCCCTCCTCCTTCCTCCTCCTCCCTCTCCTCCTCCTCACTCCTCCTCCTCCCTCCTCCTCCCTCTACCTCCTCCCTCCTCCTCCCTTCACATTCCTCCTCCTCCCTCTTCCTCCTCCTCCCTCCTCCTCCTCCCTCCTCCTCCTCTCTCCTCCTCCCTCCTCCTCATCACTCCTCCTCCCTCCTCCTCCTCCTCCCTCCTCCCCCTCCTCCCTCTCCGCCTCCTCCCTCCTCCTCCTCCCTCTACCTCCTCCTCCTCCCTCCTCCTCCCTCTACCTCCTCCCTCCTCCTCCCTTCACATTCCTCCTCCTCCCTCTTCCTCCCTCCTCCTCCTCTCTCCGCCTCCCTCCTCCTCCTCCTCCCTCTACCTCCTCCCTCCTCCCTCCTCCTCCCTTCACATTCCTCCTCCTCCCTCCTCCTCCTCCCCTCCTCCCTCCTCCTTCTCCCTCCTCCTTCTCCCTCTTCCTCCTCCCTCTTCCTTCTCCCTCCGCCTCCTCCCTCCTCCTACTCTCTCCTCCTCCTCCCTCCTCCTCCTCCCTCTCCTCCTCCTGCTCCCTTCTCCTCCTGCGTTCTCCTCCTCCCTCCTTCTCCCTCCTCCTCCCTCTTCCTCCTCCCTCCTCCTCGCCTCCTCCTCCACACTACTCCTCCCTCCTCCTCCTAATCCCTCCTCCTCCCTCCTATTCCTCCCTACTCCTCCTGTCTCCTCCCTCCTCCTCCCTCCTCTTCCCTCCTCCACCTCCCTCTTCCTCCTCCCTCCTCCATTTACCCAAGACAGACAGACAGTCAGACAGATAGTCGGGAACGGGATCTTATATGACTACTTATATAATTTAAATGAGATGCTCTCCACCATGGGCTGGGCCGGGTCAGACAGACAGACAGATAGATAGATAGACAGACAGACAGACAGACAGACAGACAGACAGACAGACAGACAGACAGACAGACAGACAGACAGTCGGGAACGGGAACTTATATGACTACTTATATGAATTAAATGAGATTCTCCCCACCAGGAGTTGGGCGATGCCGGGCCGGGTCAGACAGACAGACAGATAGATAGTCGGAACGGGAACTTATATGACTACTTATATGAATTAAATGAGATTCTCCCCATCAGGGTCTGGGCGAAGACGGGCCGGGTCAGACAGACAGACAGACAGATAGACAGACAGACAGACAGAGAGACAGACAGATAGTCGGTAACGGGAACGAGAACTTATATGACTACTTATATGAATTAAATGAGATGCTCCCCACCAGGGTCTGGGCGAAGCCGGGCCGGGTCAGCTAGTATATATATTTATATAACACAAATATTAGTCAACTGGGATTAATAATCTGTAGTAATTGCAGTATTTCAGTATCTCACTTGAGAGGAAAGGTTCGGAAATGAACGGTTGTGGACGGGTGTTTTATAATGTTATCAAGGATCAGCATCATCGTGTGCCAAGGTAGTAAGCGTGGGCGGTAATATTCCGCCATTTTACACAATCACCAGAGTCGTGGATCAGCTCTGTGTTTTTGTGCCGACCTTGCCACGTGGTCAATACATCCAGATATTTTCTTCTTTGCCTTCCCCCTTGTTCTTTTCCCCTAAATCTTGCCAGTTGTCACCAGGTTCTCTAGTTTAATTCTTCTCATAACGTGCCCCAAAAAATTGACTGTCTACGTCTAATTTTTCTCCTCAGTTTACAGTTTTTATTTGTTTCTTATAGAATGTGATCATTAGTTTTTCTGTCTGTCCATGGTATTCATTGCATTTTCCTCAGAAACCACATGACCACTGCTATTTGATGTTTTTCATCTTGTCTGCTCATTGTCCACGTTTCACATTCATACAAAAGTATAGGTTCTATGTAAGCACTTCAACCCTCTTTTTCTCGTTGCAGATAACATCTTTTTGTTAGTATGTTTTCCATTTTGCGAAGGATACCTTTACCAAGGATACCCCACTATAAACTAAGTAAGACATATTTATCTGTTAACTTAATTATATTGTTGTGTCGAGTTAATATTATATAAAATGAATATGAATATGGACAACCTCTCCGCAATGTTTGGTTGTTTTTGGAATTCATATTAGCAAGATGCCTTAAATATAATTTTGATTATGTTGTTACGTTTCTTTAAAACAACAATAATGTTATTAATTGTCATGACTCATCTGAGAGAAAAAAAAATATATAGACAGTAGTCGAAATAAAAATAGACAAAACAGAGAAAACAAGATGAACAGTTAACAGCAACTAAACATAGAAGAAAGACAGGATATCATAACTCAGGATCATGGGTTGCAGCAAACAAATAACAGAATAAACAACGACTGACATGTAGATCATGTCAGGACAACAGCAAACAGCAGAAGACAGTTCAAAACGTGGACAGTTCACATCGTCACGCGATGGATTGATTATACGACAAGCCAACGTGAGGCAGAGTTGACATCCATTGGCTATCTGCTTCTGAATGTTTGTGTGGTAGTGTTTAGGAACGTAAGTATTTTACATGCCTGCATTCAATTATTCATTCAGTGGCATGTCCTTTGTAGAACCTCGCTCCCATTACAACCTTCCGGAAAACTTCTCGGTCATAAGCAAGATGTCCTGCCTCTGATACACCCATAATGAGATCATCCGCCACATCCTGCTCCCATCTTCTCTTTGGCATTCCTCTTCCTTTCTTCCCGGGCATATACCCCTGTATTACTGTTCTCCCCAAAATATCATGACGTTTCAAGTGACTAAAATATTTCAATTTTCTTTCCTTTATCGTCTTTAGTAGCCAACCTTCTTCAATGTTGAGATCTTGTCGTATGAATGTATTAATTCTTTCTCAATCCAAGATACTCTAAGAACCCGTCTATAACATTTATATTCAAAGGCATGTTGCCTGCACGCAGCAAAGAAATAATTTCTCCATCATTATAGCATCGACCCAACAGCTCTTCATCGTTATCTCTCTTCATCGTTATCTCTCTTCATGGTTACCTCTCTTCATCGTTATCTACACAACATATTTCATATTGTAGCTAAAGTCAAGAGTCAGGCTCCGCAATGGACAAGACAGAAACATAGTGCCAAATGTCCCGAGGTAGGCGACAACAGCCAATTTAGCTCATAGTTCATAACTTCTACAGGGGAGTTTCGACCTCCCCACCACCACCACCCCCCTCGCCCATGAAATAAAAGTTTGGAAAATGAGCAGTAGGATTTATTTGTATTCCTCGAATATAGTTTGTCTCGTGGCAAGAGAGATGCTGAGGCCTTTAAGAATGAGACCTAAGACTATAATTAAAGTGTTGTTCTTATCAAACCAGCGTCCAGCCTTTGAGTATGAGACCTAAGTCTATAATTAAAGTGTTGTTCTTATCAAACCAGCGTCCAGCCTTTGAGTATGAGACCTAAGTCTATAATTAAAGTGTTGTTCTTATCAAACCAGCGTCCAGCCTTTGAGTATGAGACCTAAGTCTATAATTAAAGTGTTGTTCTTATCAAGCCAGCGTCCAGCCTTTGAATATGAGACCTAAGTCTATAATTAAAGTGTTGTTCTTATCAAACCAGCGTCCAGCCTTTGAGTATGAGACCTAAGTCTATAATTAAAGTGTTGTTCTTATCAAGCCAGCGTCCGTTTTGATATATGATACTTGATATATGCTGGGGGATCATGTCAGTTTCTTCCCCGTTGGATTCCGAAAGAAACTTAGTCATGCAGTATTCGTCGTTTTGTGCAAACCAGTGAATGTGGACGCGGCATCATCCATCATACAGTTAAAGTTAGTTGCATATCCTTTACAGGATGTCGCAATCAACTCCATCAGTTTTTGCTGTTTGTGATCTCTTGGCAAGTTTATGTTAGTAATTTGCCATTGCTTTATGAACTACCGGCTTTCATACCATTTTGTAAAACCAAACGCAAGGCAGTCTGCTTCCACATCGCCCGCAGCTGTGTTTCGAACGCGGTATGCAGGATTACGAACTTCTCCACGAAGCGGGCATCATCATCATACTTAAGCAATAATTGTGAGAGAACAGTGACATTAATACAGACTCGATAACAACAAAATAACAAAATTCGCAAGTCTTGCTCCGTGGCGATGCGCTTACGGACGCGATTCGTAATCCCGTATACCCGCGTTCGAAACACAGCTGCGTACGATTTGGTAGCAGACCGCGTTGCGTTGGTTTCGCGTTTGGTATCGATGCCGGTCGTTCAGAAAGCAATGATAAACTACTGAAATTAAACTTGCCAAGAGATCACAACGAGAACTGCTGGTGAAGGATATGCAAAATTTAAAAAAAAAATGAAAGCATACAAGAAATGTGAAACATGAAAACTTGCTTAGACAAGCAAACATTAATATTCAGTACGAATCCACAACTCAACGAGAAAACCCCTTTCCCCGCCTGTTCGTAAGCGATTTTGGTCTTTCGGTGTGGGACTCTCTCTGTCGAAAGCCACTTCCTGCGGGTATTCTAATAGCCATTTATTTTATAATACCGGATGTCGTGTGATTGTGTCTCCCATCCATAGTGCCAGAAGAAGCCAGCTTTTGATGGTCTGTTTATTTTCTTTCACGGAGTGCATTACTTGATCTTCCAATGTTTGTTTTTTTTAATAACACGTTGCTATTGCACTGGGTAATTAGTCTTACTGTTTCGTATAGATGTGAGGAGCCTAGAGTTTATCTATCTGATGTGAAATACAAATCACTGCCTATACACTTTCCAAGTGGCGTTTATTTCTCAATCTTCAATACAACCTTGTTAGTAGACGTCGGTAAATGTCAACAATAGCATAATGATAGGCAGAGAGAGAGAGAGAGAGAGAGAGAGAGAGAGAGAGAGAGAGAGAGAGAGAGAGAGAGACTTGATGACTGACAGAAAGACAGACCAACGGTGGAATGAACAGACATACGGACAGACGAGCAGACAGACAGCACTAAAGGCAGACAAACCACCAGATGGACATATTTATCGCCGGATAGACAAATGAACAGACAGACACATTACAATTTGACTAAATGAACCGATGCTCCGTCCACTCTTGCATTTTAACTGAACCTTTAAGCAGCCAACAGTAACATTAAAGAATACGAGCATTCTAACCAAACGAGTGATCAGACGAAGAGATTGAAACAGGGACTGACAAGCAAACAGACAGACCATTAGACAAGTTACCCTAGCACGAAAACAATGAGGTGCCCATGCCTTCCTTTCTACATGGACTTTTTGACACAATTATCAACAGTCTAATGGGTCAGAGCATTCTCACTGTATCGTTCTCACTGTAACATTCTCACTGTAACGTTCCAACTGTAACATTCTTACTATAACATTCTCACTGTAACATTCTCACTGTAACATTCTCACTGTAACTTTCTCACTATAACATTATCACTGTAACATTCTTACTGTAACATTCGCACTGTAACAAAGCTTTAATTATTCCAGGATGCTTCGATAACGTTGGGTGATAATAGAAAACCAATACAACGCGTCATTAAAAATATCAGAAATGTTGTAGAAAACATAGGTCTTCACACCAACACACAATACAATACGTCATTAAAAACATTGGAGATATTGTAGAAAAGATAGGTCTTCACATCAACATCAAAGACATAACACGTGTTGGTGTATATAGAAAAGAAGCAGTGAAAACTTAAATATACAAATAAATTCCCTTTTTTTTTTTCAAATACATGAATTCATCCGGTTATGTTGATCCATCCATCCATCATGTACCATGCCGGTAAGCGTGAGCGGTCATGTTCTGCCATCTCACTCGATCACCAGAGTCGTGGATCAGCTCCGTGTTTCTGTCTCGACCATGCCACAAGGCCAAGCCATCCAGGTATTTACTTCTATGTCTTCCCCTTGGTCTGATCCCTTCGATCTTGCCAGTTGTCACCAAGTTCTCCAAATCATTTCTTTTCATAACATGCCCAAAAAATTGTGACTGTCTATGTCTCTAATCAGTTTACGATCTTCATTTGTTTCTTGAAGGACTTGGTCATTGGTCTTTCTGGCTGTCCGTGGTATTCTTTGCATTTTCCTCAGGAACCACATTTCTACAGCCATCAGATGCTCTTCAGCCTGACTGCTCATTGTCCAAGCTTCACATCCATACAAAAGTACAGGTTCTATGTAGCATCTCAACACTCTTTTTCTCGTTTCAACTGACATCTTTTTATTGGTCAGTATGTTTTTCATCTTGCTAAAGGCTACTTTTGCCATGGCGATTCTTGTTCTAATCTCTTCAAGGCATCTCCCAATAGATGTTATTACTGTTCCGAGATAATTGTACCTATTCACTTGTTGAAGAATATTCCCATTTACTTGTAAATTACATTGTGGTATTTCGTTCTTCCTAGTGACGACCATAATCTGTGTCTTTTTACAATTTAATTCTAACCCTAGTTGTTCACTGTGTGTAACAACCGCATCTACTAAATTTTGCAGGTCCTGTTCATTGTCTTCAATCAAGACTGTATCATCTGCATATCTAATGTTATTGATGCATCGTCCCCCAATGTTGATTCCTTCCATATCTTCAATATTTCTGAAAATACTTTCACTGTACAGGGAAAACAGATCTGGAGACATTACACATCCCTGTCTAACACCTCTCTTAATAGGCTGATATTGGCTTACTTCATTATCAACTCTTATGGCAGCTTGTTGTTTCCAATATATGTTTTTTACAAGTCTAAGGTCTTTTCCATCAATTTGTAGATCTTCAAGCATCCGTATCATGTTGACATATCACACTTTATCGAAAGCCTTTGTGTAGTCAATAAAGCAATGGTGTAGATCTTTGTTTACTTCTATAGAACGTTCGATTACGGTTCTCAGTATATACACAGCATTTACTGTACCCTTGCCTTCTACAAACCCACATTGTTCTTCTCCTATTTCAGGTTATATTTTCCTCCTAACTCTTTGCATGATAATTGTTGATACAGTCTTCAATTACGTTCCATAAAAGATATTGGATGAAATGAAAAGTGCAATCAGGAAAATATAGGGGAAATTATTATTATTATTATTATTATTATTATTATTATTATTATTATTATTATTACGAGGTATTATAATTGTTATTATGACTAGGTATTATTTGAACAGTTGCTTAGGCTCAGTCGTCTTAATAAAGAATTGTATTTCTTCGATGAATCCAGATGTCAGTAGATGATCCATATTGCCCCACAGCTTCTCTTCATATTTTTCGTTTCCTGAGGCTAGGTTTCACTTCTCAAGTCACCAAATGGATGATATATCTGCAGTTGATGTTTTAGAGTACATCCAAGTGCACTGATCAGTTTGTGTGGCTTTAATTTGATTAGAGACAGCTTAAAATTTTTTTTAAAAAGACAAAGACTGATAGTTGTTTGTGCTCTGTAGTAATAAACTGGTATCATTAAGTTCTGACTGAAGGTCTTGCCAATCGGACCACTGCCTCATGTTCTGTAACTCCACGGTATGCAGGAGGAATCAACTGTGGTGCCGATGTGTTTTTGGCAGACATTGATCGACACGACAGGCTGACAGACTGAAATATCTGGGGATAGCCTTGGGCCACAACCTGCCATACAAATACCATGTGGATAACACTATAAGTCAACAATGGCAAGACAAGATCCCAGACACTGAAGTTCTAGAAAGAGCGTCCATGTCCAGTATCCACACTCTACTAATGAAGAATCATATTCGCTACGCTGGTCACTTAACTCGCATGCCAAATCACAGGCTCCCTGAACGAATTATTACGGCGAGCTGCAATGTGGTAAACACTCCCAAGGCGGCCAGAGGAAACGCTTTAAAGACACTGAAAATCTCACTGAAATGGAATCCACCTTGACACCTGGGAGACTGCTGTCAAAGACCGAAATGCGTGGCGTACATCATTACGCAAGGGTGCAGTCACTTGTGAAGCAACCAGGACTGCAAGAGCTGTGAGAAAAGACTGGACAGAAAAACCACTGCAGAAAATCCTCCTCCTGGAACGTCAAACATTCTTTCCCCACATTGTCAAAGAACATTTCGAGCCAAAATTGGCCTTATCAGCCATCTTATAACTCACGGCTCCATACTTTCAACCCCACTGGATGAAATGAATGGTCATCATGATTCTTGATGGACAAACAACATAACAACATACGTTAACGCAAGCGTAGATTCTCTGTAATGAAAAATATATCAGCCGCTAACATGGAACAGTTTACTATTTCTCCTATACCACCACGTGATCCTATACGTTATTCGGTAAGAGCTGTGTGTACTCACGCATCCCACTCAAATCAGTGTGGTGCATGTTTGACCTCTTTCAATTGAGTCCAGACATGCGTTAATTCAGGATAAGGTTTATAAAGCTTTGCAAGGGACATTAGACATTCCCTATATAGGATTATAACTAAAAGCAAGGGAGGAAGGCTCACGAGAGGAATGTCATGGATGGCAATGACGGAGAAGACAATGAGGCAAATGAAGTGAGATGAAGACGTGCCAAACGGGGAGGAATGGATCTTCACACGCAAAGACAAGTCAAGCTATCATTAAGCCCATATAACCCTTAACAGAGAATGTTGAAGTGGTGCAATGGAGAGTAGAGTTGAAAATACGGCTGTTGATAGAGGATATCATTGGAGACAATGTTGTAATATGGCATACCGGCAGATCATACAGCAAAGTGATACAATGGTTTGGAGTTTCGAAGCTAGACGGAGGAGAAAGGTCGTCTCAGAACAGAGCGGAGATTATTAAAACATTCCATTAGAATGGAAATGGTACATTTATACAAGCCGGCTCTGTGGTGAAGGGATAACTGACACATTTCGTAATCCTGCATTCCACATTCGAAACACAGCTGCGGGAGATTTGGCAGCAGATAACCTTGCGTTGTTTTTCAATGGTCGTTCAGAAAACAATGGATAAACTACGCCACGTAAACTTGCCAAGAAATCATAAGCTACCAAAAAATGCTGGCGTTGACTGCGACGTCCTGTGAAGGTTATGCAACTAACCCTAACATTTATACATATTAGGCACTTATAATAAATAATATTCAAGTAAGGTATAAAGATCCCATTTTATCCACGCATTGGGGCGTGCTGGGTATTTAGTGTTAGCCACATATTTTCTTTTTCATAAGACAATCAGCACTGGATGGATGGTACTGGCAATCAGCACTGGATGGGTGGTACGGGCAATAACTCGCTGGCTTCCTTTAACCCCGAAAGCATTTCCTAGTACACATTTTAGGCTGGGCGATCTAGGAGCCCTTGTTAATTTTTTTAACAATCCTCGTCTCAATGGGTATTCGAACAAACGACAACCGGGCCAGCAGGCAGGTGTGCTAGCCACTGCACTAACACGACTACCACAGTAAACGGCATATAAGAGCTGATTAACTGAATAAATTAATGAACCTCCATCCCAGGTTACAAAAGGGACATTCGTTTCACTGTTATTGTGAATGTTTAAACTCTAGCTAACAAAAGCACTCTTTTTACTTTATCCGCTGCTATGCGACTAGTGTGTGTTTAATCAGTAAATTGAACAAAAGAAATGAAAAGTGTTAAAAGTAATTACTCTCCATAGCAATGAATAATTCATCTTTCAATCTTTATGTTATTGTGCATCATGTTAACATTTTCGCTTTCGTAGTTGAAAATCGGGTTGGGATGATTTAGAGGAATCACATCTACCCCTATTAAAAGTGTACGGGTAACGTAGAGGTATGACGTCTGCTCCAAAACAGTAGAGTCCATGGTAGTGAGATCGGAGACCTGACCGTCTGTGAGATAAATATCTAGCGTCCTTACAGCTTCCTTGTATTGGCTCCTTAGTTACCAAGCCTTGGAGGGAAATGTGCTAGACCTAGTCTGAATGACGTCATAATTTATATGGCCTTAGTTTAAATGTAAGCACATTGATTGGTTGAGAACCCGGCCAAGACATTGCCGCTTAAATTAGCAAGGCGTTAGGGACGCAGGGGTGTTTCCAAGGCAAGAGGGTCGGGTTATATTCTGGCCAAGACCTATTGACGCGTCCTCGTCGAGCGCCCTGGGAAACAGGTCCCTTCGGGGTCCTGGCTAAAGTCAGTAGGATCGCCGATTTCTGCGAAGTCGGAGAGTGTCTGCCTGTACGGCGAGGGACCACCAGTCTGCACACCAATAAGCCAGACATGGGACAACGGATACTCACGCAAACCTCAGGTCCTGTATGACATCACACTGATGTTGGACAACAGGATGCCTTCATCCGACATACAGGACTTCGCGTTGGAGCTCAAGCCAACGAACACAAGCAAGCAAGCAAGGCGTTAGTAGACACTTGTAGTCTGGAACGTTCGAAAGACAAGTCGCCTTCCGTTTGGGAGGGCAATTAGCCCAAACTAACTCTCTGGGGCCTAGGTATGTTTGTAGATTCATAATGAATGTGTAACCATGTCTTTTGATAAGGTACGTGTATCCTTGTGTTTAAAATATGGATTGTGAGACTGTTAGATCAACAATTCATGTGAAGAGATAGACAGAGCGATTTCTTGCTACTGAGCGGACATCTTTGTCTCACTGACGATTTTCCTATGCATACAGTTTCAATTCCTATGTGTAAAGTAGAATATTCGCTGTGAAGCTATCTCACTATCAATGCATATCAATCTGCAAATGTTCTATGTGCTGTTAAGTATTAGCTCTAAGTTCATTTCATGAAACTTTTCTCTACCAGGAAACATAGAATGGCAATTATTCTGGACCGGAAAACATCAAAATCTATTCAAGGATATTGGGCCGTGTCGGACAGAGTTCTACTAGTTAAATTAAGTGGCAGACCTTTTAGCATCAATATTATTCAAGTATATGCCCCAACAGGAGAATCCAGTGAAGATAGTGTAGAAGAATTTTATAATGACATAGAGTCTGCCCTAAAGAAATGTAATAATTCAGAAATAAACATCATAATAGGGGACTTCACTGCAAAAGTAGGAAATCAATGAGATAGATACACAGTATGAAACTAAGGGTTAGGAGAGAGAAATGAAAGAGGATACAGACTCGTAGAGTGGGCAAAAGAACAGGAAATGATTGTAGGAAACACTTGGTTCAAACAACACCCTAGAAGATTGTGGACATGGAGGAGTCCTGATAGCAGGATTAGAAACCAGATTGACTACATTCTGATTAGCAGAAGATTTAGAATTGCATTAACAATAGCAAAAACAATTCCCAGTGCTGATTGTTATAGTGACCACAGATTACTCACAGGAACATTGAGGATAAAGTTGAAGAAAATCAAGTATATAACAGAAAACACTAAATATGATTTGTGTACATTGAGTAATGACAAGGAAATACAAAACAAATTCAACAAAGAAGTACAGAACAGATTTGAAATTTTGTCTGATCTAGAGATCCTATTCCAGGATGTGGATGATCAATGGGAAACGTTGAAGAATTCAATCAATGTGGCTGCAGAAACAACTATTCCAAAATTAAAGAAGGTGGGTCGTAAGAGTGGATAACTGAAGAAATTTTACACCTCATTGAAACAAGAAGACTCAACAAAAATAATTCTGTTAAATATGAAGAAATTCACAGACAAGTCAGAACATTATGTAAGGAGGCAAAAAAAAGCATAGCTTGAGGAAAAGTGCTTAGAAATTGAAAGCAAACACAACAGTCAAAATACCAAATTAGTGCACAAAAGAATTCAGGAACATACTAATAAAAGAACAAGTACATCAACAGGGTGTCTAAAAACAGAAGATGGCAAAATCATAATAGAAAAAGACCAGATTCTACAGGTATGGACAGATTATGTGAAACACCTTTATGATGATAACAGAGACGAACAGTATGATATTAGACTTAATAATGAAGGACCGCCAATTTTGGAGATGGAGGTTCGAAATGTTCTTAAGTATATGAAAGCTGGCAAGGCCCCCGGTGCAGATAACATCACAACAAAAATGATTAAAGCTTTAGAAGAAATAGGACTAGATCAAGTCACCAGACTGCTGAACACATTATATGATACTGGAGATATACCTCCTGAATGATGTAACTCTATATTTATTGCAATCCCAAAGAAATCAGGAACCTTGGAATGTGATCAACATAGAACAATTAGTATAATGAGTCAAATCACAAAGATTTTGCTAAGAATTATCATGCAAAGAATGAGGAAGAAGATACAACCTGAAATAGGGGAAGAACAATGCGGGTTTGTAGAAGGAAAGGGTACAGTAAATGCTGTGTATATGCTGCGAACAGTTATTGAACGTGCTATAGAAGTAAACAAGGATATACATCTTTGCTTTATTGACTATACAAAGGCTTTTGATAGCGTTAGACATGTCAGCATGGTGGATATGCTTGCAGATCTACAAATTGATGGGAAAGACTTATAAAAAACATATATTGGAAACAACAAGCTGCAATAAGGATTGATAATGAAGTGGGACAGTATCAGCCAATTAAGAGAGGTGTTAGGCAGGGATGTGTGATGTCTCCAGATCTTTTTTCCCTGAACAGTGAAAATATTTTCAGAAATGTAGAGGATATAAATGGAATCAGCATTGGAGGACGAAACATCAATAACATTAGATATGCAGATGTTACAGTATTGATTGCAGACAATGCACAGGACCTGCAACAATTAGTAGATGCGGTTGTTGTACACAGTGAGCAACTGGGGTTAGAATTAAATTGTAAAAAGACTCAGGTTATGGTCGTCAGTAGGAAGGAAGAAGTGTCACAATGTAATATACAAGTAAATGGAAATATTCTTCAACAAGTGAATCGGTACAATTATCTTGGAACAGTTATAACATCTGATGGGAGATGCCTTGAAGAGATTAGAACAAGAATCGCCATGGCGAAAGTAGCCTTTAGCAAGATGAAAAACATTCTGACCAATAAAAAGATGTCAATTGAAACGAGAAAAAGAGTGTTGAGGGGATACATAGAGCCTGTTCTTTTGTATGGATGTGAAACTTGGACAATGAGCAGTCAAGCTGAAAAGCATCTGATGGCTGCAGAAATGTGGTTTCTGAGGAAAATGCAAAGAATACCATGGACAGACAGAAAAACCAATGACCAAGTACTAGAGGAGACAAATGAACATCGTAAACTGATTAGAGAAATTAGACGTAGACAGTCAAAATTTTTTGGACATGTTATGAGAAGAAATGGATTGGAGAACTTAGTGACAACTGGCAAGATCGAGGGAAACAGACCAAGAGGAAGACCGAGAGGAAAATACCTGGATGGCTTGGCCACATGGCATGGAAGAGACAGGAACACTGAGCT
Organism: Cepaea nemoralis; assembly: GCA_014155875.1. Taxonomy (NCBI): domain Eukaryota; kingdom Metazoa; phylum Mollusca; class Gastropoda; order Stylommatophora; family Helicidae; genus Cepaea; species Cepaea nemoralis. The sequence goes on from JACEFZ010019395.1 coordinate 389,038, forward strand.
GATCCACGACACTGCTGATCGAGTTAAATGGCGAGTCATGACCGCCCACGCTTCCCGGCATGGCACATGGTTGATTGATTGATTGAAACATAGAACTATTAACGCATCTATTGGACATAAGTTCATGTTGGAGATATAGTTCTGCTAACCTGTAAGTTGAGCTATCGTGCCTTTACGGTAATTCTTCTTGTTTACATCTTAGTAACCATACAATATTTGTCATGAACATGTAATTCTTTCATAAATATGCAAGGGAAATGCCATGTTTGATGAGTATAATCTCATGAATAAAGAAAGAAAAACGCACGATATACATGTATATGTGTATATATATGTGTGTGTGTGTGTGTGTGTGTGTGTGTGTGTGTGTGTGTGTGTATATATATATATATTCAAATGTCATGCAGGACGTGCCTCACGTCCACATTGAATCATTGTTGTCGGTGCCTGGGCAAATATTTATGTTCAGGAATTTGACGGCAACATTCAGAATGCTTACCATGCTGCAGAAGTTAATCCCCAGTCATGACACTTCTTATGCTCACAGCAATTGGTGAGTTATATAACGGCGTTCATTAACCCTCCCCCCCCCCCATGCTTCTATAGGGAACGAACGAACGAACGAACGAACTTTATTTTAAAAGGGTATCAAATTGGGCACGCAGGCCCGTCTTACATTCGGCCCTTTAAATCACTCATCTTTCATTCATTAAATGTGCATGTTACATTTACATTATAGGGAGATGCAGAGAGGACCATCTGTTCTGGTCTTATGGTTTGATAAGTGGGAAGGAATATCCCAAGAATGACCCCTGTATTATTATTATTATTATTATTATTATTATTATTATTACCGGCTCCGTGGCCGAGGGGTTAGCAGCTTTCTCCGCTAACCCCGAATACTCTCGTCACGTGACGCGACGAGAATTAGCAGTGGTTCGAATCGCAAAAGTGACTTATGAGAGTATGGAGCCGGTCGCTCAGAAAGTCGTGGCGTGCTGATGAGCGTAATCTAGCCTAGGAATCAACATACAGCTGAAAGATGCTGGTGTTGACCGCAATATCCTGAAACAGGATGGAAACGCGGGAAAAAAAAAAAAAAAAAAAAAATTATTATTATTATTATTATTATCTAAAACCTCTGGCCACATACAAATAGATAATATGACCATTAAAAGAACGGAAACATACAAATACCTGGGTACAATCTTCAACTGCTCCAACATCATAAGGGAAGAAATACAAACTAGAATCAACTCTGGAAATAAGATATACTATGCACTACAACATCTACTAAAATCAAAGGCGCTATCTCGTAACACCAAAATCACAATATACAAAACACTGATCAGACCAGTTGTGCTGTATGGCTCTGAAACCTGGAGTACAACGAAAGGAGACGAAGCCTTGTTACAAACCTTTGAGAACAAAATTTTAAGACGCATCTTTGGACCCATTAGGGATACACAAAGTGGAGAGTGGAAAAGAAGAAGTAACAAAGACACTTATGATTTGTTTAAGTCCCCGCTAATCACTGGTATCATGAAGGCTAATAGACTACAATGGCTGGGGCATATAGAAAGAACGGAAGATAATAGGGAAACAAAACTCGCTTACACTCAGGAAATAAATGACCGTAGACCCCGAGGTAGACCAAGAAGGCGGTGGAGAGATAATATACATACAGACCTACAAGCACTTGGAATCAACGACTGGCAAGAGAAGGTCCACCAGAGAGACGAATGGAGACAGATTGTATTTGCAGCAAAGAACCTCAATGGCTCGGAACGCTGAAGAAGAAGAAGATTATTATTATTATTATTATTATTATTATTATTATATGAAGGATTCACATGTTTTCTCTATTATGATTGTTACTTTTACTGCTGGAGTATAAATTTTAATGTTACCCAAGAGGGGACAGAATAATGGTGGTGGTGGTGGTGGTGGTGGTGGTGGTGGTGGTGGTGGTGGTGGTGGTGGTGGTGGTGGTGGTGGTGCTGGTGGTCGTGGTGGTGGTGCTGGTGCTGGTGGTGGTGGTGCTGGTGGTGCTGGTGGTCGTGGTGGTGGTGCTGGTGGTGGTGGTGGTGGTGGTGGTGGTGGTGGTGGTGGTGGTGGTGGTGGTGGTGGTGGTGGTGGTGGTGGTGGTGGTGGTGGTGGTGGTGATGATGATAACGATCATGATGATTAAGAAGCCTTGTGTACGTCTGTACCACAAGCAGAGAATTTGTTGGCCTTTGTAATGCTGCCTACAACTATGGAAAAGAGATGAGGAATTCTGGACATACGGTCGATGTCTCAGAGATTCTTGTCATGTTATCCTAGTTATATTAGGTATAATATCAAGATGTTTGCAGAGTGGGGATGTTTTTAACTCATCAGAAAGTCTCAGTAGCAATCCCAGAATAAAATGAGCAGTGAGGAGATACCCTACTCACTTTTGGGAGTTGGACAAACTTCACACTCAGAGACGAGGGATTGGAAAATCGAAATACCTTCCTTCCTTCTTCCCCCTTTGTTTTCTTTGATTAATGTTGTGTTAAGAATTAGCACGACATGAGTTTGTATTAATGGTTAGGATTGTGTTCTTTTGTCATTCCCAGCTCTAACGAGGCAGGTAGTGGTTTGGACGTTATCACCGTACAGGATCCTGGATAAACAGCCTGTTATTGAGTGGTACTTAAAAGAAGGACTCATACAGTCTGGACCTAACACCGGGAACATGTTGATTGCCGCATTTATATGCTGACTCAGTCAGCGAAAGGCGCATACGAAGTGGATAAATAAAATGATGTTGATAATTTCCAACTTATGTCGGGGTCCTTGAGGACGGCTTTCCCTATTATAATGTCTACCAAGAGAAATGGATGTACCACGTACACAGATACTAGAGTTTTACCCACTGGTGCATTTTGAAAGTTTTCGTCTGACTCAGTATCAACTAGCATATGTAGGAAAATAAGGGAAGAATCTGGTTTCGCAAACATATTTCAGTATGGATAATCCGACTGCTATTTATCCCTGTTTGAACAAAACCTATAGCAAAATCGGCCCTCCAACTGCCTGTTGGGTTCCCAGTCTCCTTCGCAAGAAATCTTACCCTTCGACACAAATCATGTGCAGGCAAGTTCAACACCAGGTCCTAGATATGAACACCATCGGGAATACACTATGAAAGAGACAAGAGGAGTTACTGTTTACACACATGCGGCAGAAGGAATCCTCCGACTGTCTTGTGACTCCCAGTTTGTGTGCTGGAAATTTTCTCTTCTGCTCCATGTCTGTGCAGACCAGTCTGGACATAATCCCAGATGATGCCAATGAGTGACTCTCGGCATTGTTTGTTCCTACACTGAAATTGATTTATCAAAGGATGGCTCTTTGCTGGTTTTAGTTCGGCGTGTTTAAATTATCACCATGTTGCCATGATCAGGCCTATTGACCTGAGCTTGATGTGTGTAAAAGCCTTGTGAAAAAGAGTTGAGATCCTTATGAATAAGCAGAGATGCTGGACTGTCGTCATCAGTAGTTATATAGGAGGTCTACACCCCCCCCCTCCCCTGGAGAAGGAGCGCACCTATTTTACTAAGAATAAAGAAGGAGGAGCGGGTGGAGCCGGTAGGTGTTGTCATTTTTTAGTAAGCGTAAATAAGCAAGTGCGGGACATAACTCATGAGTAAATAATCGACAATTTGTGTTATATTACCTCCCCTTTTTGAAGAATTTTATCTTATTTTAAATTAAAATTTAATGATTACTGTTATCATGGGTTGTATCGGCGGGTCTTAGTGGCATTCGTTGTTAAGGGATGGGTGAGTGGCGGTGTAGCTAGGTAAATGCTTCCGAGCACTATCATCATACGGTTTCAGCTCTTCAAATGAAAACCTTACAAATGTCAAGATGGCCAGTAGTATTGATTTTAATGGGTATGGCTTAGCGAAAGTCGGTGTTAAGGAGTGGGTAGCGGTTACTAGTGAGCCGTAGAGGGCCGTAGTGGTTTAAACAATATCATCATACAGATTAAAAATGAAAACCTTAAAAAAGTAAAGATGACCGTATTATTGCATTTAGTGGGTATGACCTTGTGATATTCAGTTGTTAAGGGGTGGGAGTGAGTGGATGAGTAATTAGATAAACGCTTCTGAACACTATCATCGGGTTCGAATCCCAGTGGGGAGGTCTAGTGGTAGAAGAAATATTGAATTAGCTTTGTTACTTAGTTGTGATTTCGAGCTCTGGTGTTATTAACCCGGTTATAATTAGAAAAGTAGAGGTGGTGTGCTCGTTTTGGAGTATATTTAGGTGATACCCCAGACACTGTGGAAGTGACAGGTTCGAATCTCGGTACTTTGTCGTTGGTATAATTGCCAGTCATCAACATGTGGGTGTCTAGTTAATATACGGGTTAGGGTTAGGGCGGCTTTGTCCGGCCGTGTCGCCGCAGCCACAAGTCCCACCGGTGATGAAAAACACAGGCAGCAGATTTCACCCTTGTACCTATGCGTCACAAAATATAACTTAAAAATCAAAATATGATATACCCATAATCACAACAGGTGTTGCAAATAATCAATACGCATCTTCATAACGGCTAATCCATGGGATTATCATCCTCGTAATGACCAAGTCAGGTTATTGATATTACTGATATCTTCATGGCTGCAAATATCTCACGCTATTTATAAAGGTCCATAGAAACGTCGATAGGGGATTAAGAGCTTAACACCTATTGTCGGGATATCCACATAAATCAATAGCACTACTCTCGAGTTTTCTCATATGTGGCGGTTGGGGATTAAGGGTTAGGTGTATGTGTCCTTATTCAGTTAAAACAGGTGGTATGGGTAGGAAATAGCACAAACAGTATCAGCATATGCCACTCTGATCTTACATATCAGTAGTTCGTTATTCTTGTGACATTGAAAACGATTGGGGTTTGAAAAAGGATGGTGTACTATGTGATACATGTCACCCCTGTCAGCGCATCGTAGCTGTGATGTGTGTTGTCGCCTATTACATCCGGGTGTGAAAATAATCAAACATATTTCATATCAGATCAATAGGCATGCCTCTATATAGCTGCACTGCGAACTTGGTTAGAGCTCTACTTTAGGAAGTATTGTATGTTTGTGTATGCGCATTTACTACGGCTTATAAATGTGTGTAGTATTATTGGAGAGCGGCCGTTATGTTATACATTATCAGAGTATGTTGCCTTACAGGGCTGGTGTAGTGTCTTTGTGTCTGCTACGCTGTATGTATTGTTCTGTTGCCTTGTATTATTTGGAGGGAGTTTCATGTGGTTGTCAAGTTAATTTTTCCCCACTTAGAATCCACAGCCCCAGTGTCATTCGATGGTTTTAACTTGTCTGCCCATTGTCCTCGCTTCACATCCAGACAAAAGTGCAGGTTCTATGTTCCACTCCAACAGTCAAATAAGAAAAAAATGTTAGCCAAATTATTAAAATGTTGGCCAAATATAGAAATATATCGACCAGGCGTATAAAATATAGTAAAATTTGTTAGCCAAACTTATAAAACTCGTGGTCAAAATAAGAAATATCTCAACCAAGCGTATAAGAAATAGGAAAAAGGCTAGTCAAACTAATGAAAATGTTGGCCAAATACAGAAATATCTCGACCAACTTATAAAATGTAGGAACAAATTGTTAGCCAAACTGACAAAACAGTTAGCCAAAATAAGAACAGTCTCGACCAACTTATAAAATGTAGGAAAAATTGTTAGCCAAACTGACAAAACAGTTGGTCAAAATAAGGAACGTCTCGACTAACATTATAAAAAGTAGGGAAAATGGTAACCAAATTAATTAAGAAGGGTGACCAAAATAGGAAATATCTCGACCAAACTTATGAAAAGTAGGAAAATTGTTCGTCAAATGTGACAAATATTGGGCAAGTAGGAAATTATGTTAGCAAAATAGGAAAAATATCGATCAAACTTATAGATGTCTCGGCCAAACTTATAAAATGTATGAACATTTGTTAGCCAAAGGTGAAAAATATTGGCCAAGTAAAGAAATATCTCATCCGAATTTATAACAAGTAAGAAAACACGCTAGTAAAATCAAGAAATATGTCGACTGAAGTTATACAATAGGCGAAACGATGGACAAACTTATAAAGATGTCGGCCGTTATAAGAAAATGTATTACCCAAATTAGGAAAAAATATTGACCAAGTTTTGAAATAATCTCGACCAAACTTACAAAAAATAGGAAAATATGTCGACTAAAGTAGGAACATTTGTTAGCCAAAGATGGAAAATATTGGTCAAGTAAAGAGAATATCGCATCCAAACTTTTAAAAGGTTAGGAAACTTTATTAACCAAATGTGAAAAATATTGTCCAAGTAAAGACATGTTTCAACTAATCTTATAAATATGTCGTCCAAACTTATAAACATTAGGAAAATGTGTTAACCAAATTAGAAAAATATTGGCCCAGTGGAGAAATATCTCAACCATACTTATGAAAAGGAGGAAAATGTGTTAACCTAATGAGAAAAATATCGCCCAAGTGAAGAAAAAAGTTACACAAAACTTATAAAACTTAGGAAAATGTGTTAACCTAATGAGAAAAATATCGCCCAATTGAAGAAACAAAAGTTACACAAAACTTATAAAACTTAGGAAAATGTGTTAACCTAATGAGAAAAATATTGACCCAGTAAAGAAAAACGTACACCAAACTTCTGAAAAGTAAGAAAATTTGTTAACCAACAGGGAAAAATATATGGGCTAAACTATGAAATACGTTGACCGAAGTAAGAAAATGTGTTAACCAAATGTGAAAAATATTGTCCAAGTAAAGACATGTTTCAACTAATCTTATAAATATGTCGTCCATCCAAACTTATAAACATTAGGAAAATGTGTTAACCAAATGGGAAAAATATTGGCCCAGTGGAGAAATATCTCAACCATACTTATGAAAAGGAGGAAAATGTGTTAACCTAATGAGAAAAATATCGCCCAATTGAAGAAAAAAGTTACACAAATCGTATAAAACTTAGGAAAATGTGTTAATCTAATGAGAAAAATATCGCCCAATTGAAGAAAAAAGTTACACACAACTTATACAACTTAGGAAAATGTGTTAACCTATTGAGAAAAATATTGACCAAGTAAAGAAAAACATACACCAAATTTCTGAAAAGTAAGAAAATTTGTTAACCAACAGGGACAAATATATGGGCTAAACTATGAAATACGTTGACCGAAGTAAGAAAATGTGTTAACCAAATGTGAAAAATATTGTCCAAGTAAAGACATGTTTCAACTAATCTTATAAATATGTCGTCCAATCTTATAAACATTAGGAAAATGTGTTAACCAAATGGGAAAAATATTGGCCCAGTGGAGAAATATCTCAACCATACTTATGAAAAGGGGGAAAATGTGTTAACCTAATGAGAAAAATATCGCCCAAGTGAAGAAAAAAGTTACACAAAACTTATAAAACTTAGGAAAATGTGTTAACCTAATGAGAAAAATATCGCCCAATTGAAGAAAAAAGTTACACAAAACTTATAAAACTTAGGAATATGTGTTAACCTAATGAGACAAATATTGACCAAGTAAAGAAAAACGTACACCAAACTTCTGAAAAGTAAGAAAATTTGTTAACCAAAAGGGAAAAATATATGGGCTAAACTATGAAATATATTGACCGAAGTAAGAAAATGTGTTAACCAAATGGGGGAAAATGTTGGGCAAAACATGAAACATCTCGACCAAAGTTATAATTATCTCGTGTAAACTTATTTAAAAAAAAGGTAGGAACAAATATTGCTTCTGTAGTTATGTCAAACGGGTCTTGAACTTTTATCTGAACAGACATTTCACAAGACATAATCATCAACGTCAACACTTTCCCTCTTTTACATTACCGAAAGCTTCAACTTTTTTCTTCAATTGGGCGATATTTTTCTCATTAGGTTAACACATTTTCCTAAGTTTTATAAGATTTGTGTAACTTTTTTCTTCAATTGGGCGATATTTTTCTCATTAGGTTAACACATTTTCCTCCTTTTCATAAGTATGGTTGAGATATTTCTCCACTGGGCCAATATTTGTCCCATTTGGTTAACACATGTTCCTAATGTTTATAAGTTTGGACGACATATTTATAAGATTAGTTGAAACATGTCTTTACTTGGACAATATTTTTCACATTTGGTTAATAAAGTTTCCTACATTTTATAAGTTTGGATGCGATATTTCTTTACTTGACCAATATTTTTCATCTTTGGCTAACAAATGTTCCTACTTTAGTCGACATATTTTCCTATTTTTTGTAAGTTTGGTCGAGATATTTCAAAACTTGGTCAATATTTTTTCCTAATTTGGGTAATACATTTTCTTATAACGGTCGACATCTTTATAAGTTTGTCCAGCGTTTCGCCTATTGTATAACTTCAGTCGACATATTTCTTGATTTTACTAGCGTGTTTTCTTACTTGTTATAAATTCGGATGAGATATTTCTTTACTTGACCAATATTTTTCACCTTTGGCTAACAAATGTTCATACATTTTATAAGTTTGGCCGAGACATCTATTAGTTTGATCGATATTTTTCCTATTTGGCTAACATGATTTCCTACTTGCCCAATATTTGTCACATTTGACGAACAATTTTCCTACTTTTCATAAGTTTGGTCGAGATATTTCCTATTTTGGTCACCCTTTTTAATTAATTTGGTTACCATTTTCCCTACTTTTTATAATGTTAGTCGAGGCATTTCTTATTTTGACCAACTGTTTTGTCAGTTTGGCTAACAATTTTTCCTACATTTTATAAGTTGGTCGAGACTTTTCTTATTTTGGCTAACTGTTTTGTCAGTTTGGCTAACAATTTTTCCTACATTTTATGAGTTGGTCGAGATATTTCTGTATTTGGCCAACATTTTCATTAGTTTGACTAGCCTTTTTCCTATTTCTTATACGCTTGGTTGAGATATTTCTTAATTTTACCACGAGTTTTATAAGTTTGGCTAACAAATGTTACTATATTTTATACGGCTGGTCGATATATTTCTATATTTGGCCAACATTTTAATAATTTGGCTAACATTTTTTCTTATTTGACTGTTGGAGTGGAACATAGAACCTGTACTTTTGTCTGGATGTGAAGCGAGGACAATGGGCAGACAAGTTAAAACCATCGAATGACACTGGGGCTGTGGATTCTGAGTGGGGAAAAATTAACTTGACAACCACATGAAATTCCCTCCAAATAATACAAGGCAACAGAACAATACATACAGTGTAGCAGACACAAATACACTACACCAGCCCTGTAAGGCAACATACTCTGATAATGTATACATAACGGCCGCTCTCCAATAATACTACACACATTTATAAGCCGTAGTAAATGTGCATACACAAACATACAATACTTCCTAAAGTAGACTCTAACCAAGTTCGCAGTGCAGCTATATAGAGGCATACCTATTGATCTGATATGCATATGTTTGATTATTTTCACACCCGGATGTAATAGGCGACAACACACATCACAGCTACGATGCGCTGACAGGGGTGACATGTATCACATAGTACACCATCCTTTTTCAAACCCCAATCGTTTTCAATGTCACAAGAATAACGAACTACTGATATGTAATATCAGAGTGGCATATGCTGATACTGTTTGTGCTATTTCCTACCCATACCACCTGTTTTAACTGAATTAGGACACATACATCTAACCCATAATCCCCAACCGCCACATATGAGAAAACTCGAGAGTAATGCTATTGATTTCTTTGGATATCCCGACAATAGGTGTTAAGCTCTTAATCCCATATCGACGTTTCTATGGACCTTTATTAATAGCGCGAACTATTTGCAGCCATGAAGATATCAGTAATATCAATAACCTGACTTGGTCATTACGAGGATGATAATCCCATGGATTAGCCGTTATGAAGATGCGTATTGATTATTTGCAACACCTGTTGTGATTATGGGTATATCATATTTTGATTTTTAAGTTATATTTTGTGACGCTTAGGAACAAGGGTGAAATTTGATGCCTGTGTTTTTCATCACAGTGGGACTTGTGGCTGCGGCGACACGGTCGGACAAAGCAGCCTACCTGAACCCGTATGATTAACTAGAGACCCACATGTTGATGACTGGCAATTATACCAACGACAAAGTACCGAGATTCGAACCTGTCGACTTCCCCGGTGTCTGGGATACAATCTAAACATACTCCGCAACCAGCACACCGCAGCTCCTTTTCTAAACTATAGCCTGGATTAATAACACCAGAGCTCTCCATCACAACTAAGTAACAAAAACATTCAATATTTCTTCTAACTACTAGACCTCCCCAATGGGATTCGAACCCGATGATAGTGTTCGGAAGGCGTTTTCTAGCTACTCATCCACTCATCCCACCCCTTAACAATGAATATCACTAAGGTCATACCCACTAAATGCAATAATACCGGTCATCTTTACTTTTTAAAGCTTTCATTTGTAATCCTGTATGATGATAGTGTTTAAACCACTACGGCCCTCTACGGCTCACTAGTAACCGCTACCCACTCCTTAACACCGACTTTCGCTAAGCCATACCCATTAAAATCAATACTACTGGCCATTTGACATTTGTAAGGTTTTCATTTGAAGCTCTAAAAAGATATGATGATAGTGCTCGGAAGCATTTACCTAGCTACACCGCCACTCACCCATCCCTTAACAACGAATGCCACTAAGACCCGCCGACTACAACCCATGATAACAGTAATCATTAAATTTTAATTTAAAATAAGATAAAATTCTTCAAAAAGGGGAGGTAATATCACAAAAACAGATGATTATTTACTCATGAGTTATGTCCCGCACTTGCTTATTTACGCTAACTAAAAAATGACAGCACCTACCGGCTCCACCCGCTCCTCCTTCGTTATTCTTAGTAAAATAGGTGCGCTCCTTCTCCAGGGGGGGGGGGTGTAGACCTCCTATATAACTACTGTCATCTTGTTCATTGTAGTTGATGATGTAGGGAAATATCTTCTGCCCAGTCTGAAGAGGAACTCCTGAAAATCTGACTGACCTACGCCTCAGCTTCACTAGGACACAGAGCCCATTAGCAGAAGAGTGTCATTGATTCGCTCCCTGGATAATAGGGATTATGATGTCCTCTGGCGAAAATTTACAGTGACTATTATATGGGTGGAACACTACTGAGTGCATTTAATTCGGTCCCTGGATAATGGGGACATTATCTGCTAGGCGCTGGAGATAAATAACTATCATCAGAAGAGAACAAGAGACAGAGGGAAAAGGACTGACTAATTAGTCTAGTTATTGTGTTTGAATTTGGAGTGTTGTTTCAAGTTTGAGTGTATTGATGTTTGGGGACATGGAGTTATCATATTTGTATGTGTTCATGATATTTCATATCATCCAATGCATATCCTTACTAACTCAATACTGTTAATACAATTATATGTTTACTCTGGATCTTGATTTAATTCCTGGTGAACAAGTTTGTCCCAATGCTGATGTTTACGTCAATTGCTTGCTGATGTTTGTTCAACGGTGGTTGTTCTATATGTTGTAAGCAATCAATGTTCTCTGACACTATATCAAATTCAAAAAATGATCGAGTGGGAGGGGACACCTACACATAGATACCATTGTCAAAAGGAGGGAATTGTTTTTACCCTCGTATCTGTGGTAAATTTTCCTGTCACCTTCCCTTATAGACGTGAGTGAGAATGTAAATTCATCCAATCTGGGATCCCCTAGACAAGCTTAGCAAATATTCTCATATATTAAATCCTACATCGCACACCGTCTCGGATAAGACAAAACAACCAGGAGCCCCCCCCCCCCCCCCCCCCCCATGAAGGTTGTCCACATTAAGCACCACGACGGCAGATGGAAATTGCAAAGAATAGGCAGTAAAGCCACAGCCCTGGCAAACATTGTTAGGAAAACATTCATTAATTTATTCATTCGTTCAGTAGCATGTCTTTTGTTTTTTCTATTGGTTTTCTTTTTCTGCATCCAAGATATTCCTAGAACCCGTCTACAGCATTTATATTCAAAGGCAAAAATGAACCGTTCAGATGTTTTAGTAAGTGTCCAGGGCTCAAATGCCTATGTTGCAATGGGAAAGATGCATTCTCTTAAAAATATGATTTTAGGAAATCTTTACTCATAAATCAAAGGAGCCCGTTTTCTGGAATGAAATGTCTTTAGAGGGAACAAATACTGCACAAATGCATACCACAATCGGACTCACTGATGTCTCAGGTACATGGATAGATGTGACGCACTTCTCTCGAAAAAGAAATGAAGAAAAAGACATAGTGTAATACAGACTTAGAGTTATGACGACCCGCAATATTAAATAAGCTTCGTGGTACCTTAAATAGAGATGTGACGCTTAAGTCTGTCAAATATGCTCGGTGGGCCTTAGAGGTGTGACGTCCACAAAGGTAGGACGCCAATGTCTATGAAATAAGGTCAGTGTGACACAGAGGTATGACGTCAATGTCTATTAAATATGTTATCTGCTGGGGTATCATCCTTGCACTCCGGACAAGTCCACAGTTGCTCAGATCCCTTCACCTCCACCCCACTCCACTATATGCAACAGTGTCCGGCTGCTAATTGTGCCAGTTCTGTGTTGGTTGTCTGTCTCCTCGTTCTCCCCATGTGCCTGTCGTGTCTGGCTATGGCCAATCCTTACTCCCGAGTCTCTCATTCAGGACAATGATGTGGATTCACTGGCGTCAAAGTCCTTCTCTCTCGACATCTCTCTAGGGACATTAATAACATCGGCACGGATCACGGGCTGGCCATCTGTAGAGGATGTAGATGCTGCAAATTTTTCAGCTCATTCATTTCCCTCAATTTCCGCATGTCCCGGAACGAAGATGAAGGTGACTCTACAGACAACAGATATCCGCAGCGATTCAGTCCACTGTCAACGTACAACGCCCACCTCGACCTTTCGCATCATGCTCACTGAATCACTTAGTACACAAACGTTGGTATAAGTCTGTTAATCTGACTATACGCTCTATCGAGAAGCATACCACAACGCAACATTGCATAGGATGGCTCGCACTAAAACTACCGAGAAACGAAACGCAATCTGTGCAGCCAGCAAGAATAAAGCAGGGGCGAGGAAGACCAGTAGGATTGTTGATCCCATGGCGACACACAGCAATCCACAACATCTACACCAGCTGAAGCATTCCCGACTGCCACAAACTACCGATAGCTAGAGACTATAGCTGAAGCCAGCAGCAGCGAGAAGCCAGTCACAGCAACACCAATGAGAAGCAGCTAAGCAGCTCACCAAGGACTCCTTCACGGGAGGAAAACACAGCTGTGTTCTTCGCCGTGAAAATCCTTCTGAAGCAGACAAGCGCTGTCAAGGAAAAGTCAATCAACAACACAGCGAGCTGGTAAACAACTTCATGTGTTACTTTGCCACTTGATTTGAATCAAGGACCGACATCACAGCATTCGGGACATACACCATACGTGCTCAGTCCTCATCTGCAACAGCTAGTAAGAGTTCCAGTACTAATAGTACCAGTTAAACGATAGCTGAACGATTCCCCATATTTGTGTACAAAATTGACAACTAATATTTTCTATACTTTATAATCTCTGTAACTTATCTATTTTAATCGTATTTCATTTACAGGATGTCGCAGTCAACCCCGGCATTTTCGGCTGTTTGTAATTTCTTGGAAAGTTTACGTTTAATTGTTTGTCATTGCTTTCAGAACGATCCGCACTCATACCATTGCAAAAAAAGAAACAACAACAACAATGTAAGACGATTAGCTACCATATCACCCACGACTGTGTTTCGAACGCGGTATGCGGGATTACGAATTGCGTCCGTAAACTCGTCGCCACGGAGTCGGCAATTTTATGTACATGTCTACAAATGACTGAAATTACAAAGGGCAATATACTTTCCCGATGAAATACTGAAATCGCCACCCCCACCCACAACACAACAAACAAGGATCGAAACGACTTATCGCGCCAGCCGGCTGTTGGAACACCCATAGTTCGACCGATCAGCTTCTAACCATTCTTTCTTCGATTGAAAAAGCAAATACGGTCTGTTCCTTGCATGCTAACTAGTCGTGTTCTCTTTTCTTTTCTTTTTTTCCGATTCGATTCTACTATTACCCCAACCCCGTTCATCCTCAAGGAGAAGTTATAGTAGGGTCCATCACCGGCTAAGAATGATAGTCCTGTGATTGAGTCAGCTGCAAAAGCAGCTGCCCACGGTTTTATCCTCACAGGCTTATTAATCCGAAGGTGTTTGTTGTCCATATGGGTTAATGGCTCTAGCTTAACGGCGCTGTGGCTTATCACAGTTCCCCGATATGTCGAGTCGAGATCAGCTGCGGATGATTTGGATGCAGACCACTCTTCGCTGATTTGGATGGTATGCGCGTCGGTCATTCAGAAAGCAATGGCAAACTGCCGAACATACAGGCTGCATAGCAAATCACTAACAGCCAAAAAGTGTTGGGGTTTATTGCGCGTTCTGTACAGGACATATAACTAACTACTAACATGTTTTGTTCTAACATTTGAGTTCCCCGTTGTCTCTTTCATCTATTCGTTTCAAAGCTGGACAGTTTGTTAAAGTTAATTATGTTAATGCTTATGTACAAAATCTATGTTGATCTAACAGTTTTGAGTACTATGTAATAGACCGCTCCGTTATAGCCGATACTTGAAACACAGGTTAGCATTTGTCTTTCTTCTTCCCCCCCCCCCCCTCCTCTACCCCCAGTGAGTCGCACATAACAATCGAAGCACGAAAGCTGCGCTAAAACACTGACTTCCAGTAATGCGGTTCAATATAGTTTGCATTAGTATACAGGAAAATCAAATCCGTAATAATTTCTGTATGGTCACTGCCAAGAAGGAAAGTAATGAGAGACTATTTTCTTTACAGATGCCTAGAAGTTATAGCAGTCTCAGAAACTGTAGAAATATTGTTATGTGGGGAGGGGTGAGAGAGTTCTGGTCATGCCACAAGATGCTGTGAGATATCGCAGATAGGTTATTACTGTATAGCTGTAATGTCTAAACATTAGTGGCTAAGAGGTGCAATGTCGTGCGTGTGTCCAAGTTCTACACCAGTAACGCCCGCGACAGAAGTAAATGTGTCAAGACACACTTCTGCCACTCGCCAACTTAGCAATAACTTTAAGGAAACCTGGGAATCTGCTTCCTTGTCTAGAGTGAGGGAGATGGGAGTAAAGCGAGGAACCGCCAGACATGAACATTTTGACAAGAGCACAAGACATTTGATTAACCAACACAGAACTGGAACAAGCAATCGATATACGCTGGCGGAGAGGATCAGGGAGAGATCGGAGCAGCTATGGACCTGTCCAAAGTGTGGTGATAATCATCACTTATCACCAATCACAATAACTGAAACTGAATGAACAATTAATTCACAAGATAGTGAATATTTCGGCTTATATGTTACCAAGAGAGTTGAATGTTATAAAATTGTTTAATCAAAATGAATTGTGCAAATGTATAGACATCTTAACCATCGAAAGTGAAATAAATGATTACAACTAAACAAACAATATGGCTGTGATCTCGATCATAGTTAGGGTCTCGATATTGTCAGTTCTAACCAGTGGATTTTTTCAGTGGCGTCACTGGGGTTGGTGTCACCCAGTGAGGTAAACTCTTGGTGTCACCCCTCTAGACTTTCACCATGGTCTTCTTCCGAGTGTTCCTGTACCATATATAATCGCATATAGTAATGTTTGTAAAATAAGTCAAAAAGTTAATAAGGACATAAGAAAGAAAACAAATTGAACAATATAACTTCCATACTTCAGGTAAAACATAAATAAAGAACTTCGACAAACTCGGACAAAGTTAAATTTTTGTTATTTAACATTAAAATTTCTAAAATTAACAATGAACGGTTATGAAACCCGACTAGACAGAGCTATGTCTGCTTTGTCAAATTTGCAATTTTTTTATTTTGGTGTCACCCCTTGATGGTGTCACCCGGTGCGGCCCGCACCCCCCCCCCCCCCCCGCACCCCCCTAGCGACGCCCCTGGATTTTTTTTTTCATAATGTTTGGGAAATTAGCAGCTCTGTGGCGAAGGAGTTAAAAATGAAATTCGTAATCCCGCATATCGCGTTTGAAACACAGCTGTGGATGATTCAGAAGCAGACAGCCTCACAAGGGTATGAGTGTCTGTCGTTCAGAAAACAATAGCAAGCTTCTTGCCAAGAAATCACAAACATCTAACAACTCAGCAACATCATATAAAGGATATGCAACTAACTTGGAAAATTAGACAAATGTCATTTCAAAAGCCAGCTATACTGCAGGATTCAAATTCCCTGTGGCAGATGATTAGCCATATTAGAACACGACAATCGTTACTTCTTATCACGCTGCCAGAAGAGATGGTCCGCGGAGTGCTGTGTGACAGCGAGAAAGAGTGGGGGTATTAGAGACATTGCGGCGGAGAAGGCTATCAGCGGCGAACTAACAAAAGTTAGCTGCATGTCATTTACAGGAAGTCGCAATTAACCCCAGTTTTTTATTGGCTGAACTTAACATGAAGATGAAAAATAGACGATAGAAAATGATTAAGGTAATTAATGTATTACCATGGTTTTCGTAATAGACGCCGGAAAAATAATCAAATTGCAATTTCTGCCAATCATAAGTGTGGGTGTGCCTGTAATAATATATTATTACGTGTGATGTATGATGAACAAGGGGGTGTCAGTTAAAAGACAATTAGGGACGCAGAGGTGTTTCCAATGCACCAGGGCTGGGATCTATCAAACTCCGTCCTAGCCGTGCGTCCTGGGCAACAGGTCCCTTCGGGCACCTGGCTAACATCAGTAGGATCGATGATTCCTCCGAAGCCGAAGAGTATCTGCCTGCATGGAGAGGAACCACCAGTCTGCACACCAATAAGCCAGACATGGGACAACGGTTACTCACGCAAACCTCAGGTCCGGTATGACATCACATTGATGTTGGACAACAGGATGTATTCAACCGACATACAGGACTTCACGCTGGAGTTCACAGCCAGCGAACACAAGCAAGGAAGCAAAAGACAATTAAATTAGTTTATGGATGCAAGAAACAGGAAAGATAGGGGTTATCAGCATTATCTACTTGACCCATTTAGAGTCACACGTGTTAACAAATATAGGTCATGCAAAACCTCCCGAAGAAGTGTGACTGGTGAACGATATCTGAGCAGAGAAAATCGTTGTGAGACATCTCAGGACAAAGGCTGGTTACTCAGCGTAAGATTATGTTAGAGTGTTAGAGTCTAGATGTATATTAGAGATGATATAGCTGTAGTTTAACAATGTTGCATTCCTTTGTTGGACGTTGCGATCAACCCAGATTGATTTTCTATTCAATTATCGGTCAGTAATTTACCATTGCTTTCTACACGAAACGTCAACGTTAAAGTCCAAATAACCCGTGAATGGAATGAATCCTCTACCTTGCTGTCAGCGCACAGGAAGTTTAAGCGCCATTATGATCAACCTCTCGGCCATCTTGACCTCTGTACTTGTAGTTATATGCGTAGTTTGTGTATCAGAAGTTGTAGAGTGATATGGGAAAATTCTTAAACAAGTGAATTGGTACAGCTATCTCTGAACAGTCATAACATCTAAGCCTCAAAGTGTTCCCCAATCAATACCGCTGAAAGTAGCATAGTGAGCTACATTATCATCATAAATCAGAAACTATCATCATTTAAAAAACATTATTAAAATTATTAAATTTATATGTTTTCCACCTATCTCAATAATCATCTAATTTCCTCTCCATAATGGTTTCCGGTAGATTGTTATGTTGTTTGATGTGTCCAAAATACCTTGTATTGCTCATTAATATTTCCTTCATTAGCACTCTGTTTATATTGAGTTATTTTAGAAATTCCTTTGTCTTCTTGTTTTCTCTCAACAAACTCGATTGAAATCTCCTGATGACCCACGTTTTGAAGACCTCAGTTTTATGTTAAATCTGTTTAGCCTAGGTCCATAGTTCCACTCATCGCAGCATCGCAGTACATATTAGCAAACTATTGATCTCGAGTCACAGTTCTGCCACTGCTAAAAAAAACAAAGCGTTGGTACCTAGGCAATACATTGATAACGCTACCACGGTATAAATGCACTGTCCTATCACGGCTACAAACATACATTGCTACCACAGCTATAGATTATCTATGCACTCCTATAAATGCATAATACTACCATGGTTATAACTTATAGATTTACAGTGTTACCGTGGCAGTAGATTCACTGCTCTACCATAAATGCATAATGCTACCACAGCTTGAATCTTTGGCAAGCTCCGTGGTCTTCCCCCTCCCCCTCTTGCACACACACACACACACACACACACACACATATGTATACATATAAATGTGTGTGCGTATGCATATATGTATACATATATATGTGTGTGTGCATGTCTCTCTCTCTCTCTCTCTGTGTGTGTGTGTGCATTTGGGAAAAGGGGGGGGGGGTGCGTCTGCGTCTGTGCGTATCTCATACTTTTATCATTAAGTCTACCATAAAATTTCACTATATGGAACTCTAGGAAAGAAAAAAAATAACGGAATGTAAGGTGGTTGAGGGTGGCGAAGTACTGTCTACTGTGGGAACTAATAGCTTAATGATATTTTAATAGAGTGTGATTTGTGGAGAACAGGAAAAGAAAATGACCCCGAATAGTGGGCCTGGGTGGTTGCCATTCTTTAACTAGATAAGTCTCGTAGGAGTTTCATGTGGTGTTGTAGTTTCCACGTTTTAACATTACTGAGATTCACTTTACAGCAAATTGCTTTAAAATGGGTTCAAAATGGGATAGGTTCGACTTCATTGAACCGAGTTTTATCGCATTTGGCTCAGTATCTTTTTTTTTTTTTACGGTGGCCTGCCGGAAGTGTCGCACAAAGCACGAACTCCGTAGCTCCAGCTACGACCCTTAGGAGTCTCCAAAAAATTGCACTCGTGAACCGAAGGATGTGGATCTGAATCGAACCCACAATCTTCGGAGCCCGAGGCAGACGTCTTGACCACTTCGCCACGGAGCATCCCATGGAAGAAAGATAGAGCAGTTAAGATATTGTGGTCATATGCAGCGACACAGCTCTTTATTGAAGGATATTCTAGGGGAAAAAGTGGACAAGCATGCAAGAGGTAGACAACACATGTGGTGGGACACTTTCAAGAAACAGTACAAAGACGTTACGAAGATTCGTTACACCTTATAGCGGAGATAGTTTTTGACGACGACGACGACGACGACGACGACGATTATGATGATGATGATGATGATGATGATGATGATGATGATGATGATGATGATGATGATGATGATGATGATTATGATGATTATGATGATGATGATGATTATGATGATGATGATGGATGATGATGATGATGATGATGATGATGATGATGATGATGATGATGATGATGATGATGATGATGATGATGATGATGATGATGATGATGATGATGATGATGAATAATGATATAAAAGTTTGATATTTTTTTTTAGAAACACCTTCATGGAAACATCTAAATGATGTACAGATTCCCAACTTTTTTAGATTATACAATACTTAAGTGCATGGACTAACGATTACTAATGTAGCATTAGAATGCACAACTCTAGTGACACAAACATAACGACATGAATGAGAACGCTTATATCCATGCCTCCCGGGAAGGTTAACCCGGTCAACAAATGCCCGCAGAAAACGGATGTGTCGGCCTAACGGCGCAAGAACGCAACCGTACTGTAAACAGGCACAACGCAATCACGTCCGATAAATCTCTCCGGATGAACGCAGAAGAAGAAGATATCCATGCCTGCTGGTTGGTGGCCATGGGTTCGAATCCGCATCGAGGCGGGTTTTTAAAATGACCTGGGGCTCCCAGGTCGACCAGCCTAAAATTGGTACCTGTAAATGTCTTGGGGAGTAAATATGGTCATAGTGAAACCATGTGGCCTTACGGCGTGTAGAAGTGTCCTTTAAATAATTACTAATGCTATGAGCGTATTTCATAACACAGCAACTGTTACTAGAACGGAATATGAAATAATATGTATTAACACTAATTTCCACTAGTAAACAATAATTTCCAGGCAATACTAACCTGCGATAGTCACCGGGGCCGCCACGTGAACCACTAGAGCACCCCTGATGCGATCCCCAGAGTAGTAGACCAGATCAGCTTGCTCCAGGTTCAGCTCCAGATGAGCCGTACTGGTCATCTGGTCCTGGAAGGGCTGCAGTGGGCTGTTGGTTCCGCAGCATATCATCATGAAACGGTACACAGTTTTATCCAGAAAAGTGCCTGGACCAGCATCCTATGTGGTACATTTATGTTTTAATGTTGGGTATCTGTGATTTGTATATACTATAAGTTGGTCATGTCGTTCTTGGCTTATTCTAAAGGCATTGTGTTCATGCTATGTCCGCATAATGTCTTCTCTTCATTTTAAAGGAAATCTCATAGTGATTTGAATTTTTACACATGTGCAAAATTATCATTTTACAACTCTACTTTGATATTTTTTTTAATTTTTATAATGTATTACAATCTGTACTCTTATATAATATAATTATAGAAACCTTGTATTTAATTCGGCAAATGATTTTCGAGTATATTTAACACTTAACTTATTTTTTATAGGTTTAGTTATTTAATAACACTTTATTCAGATCGTTTCTTCACTGGTATGCTATTGGATTTAATTTTTCGATTACGCATTTACATGTTGAATTCTTCAATTATGCATTTGCAGGTTTAATTCTTCAATTAATTATGATTATGTTGGATTATGCGAGTATACATTATATTAAGTTTAATTATTCAATGATTCTTTGTTAAGTTTAATCTTCAATTACACTTTTCAATCTGTAATTTTCAATTATGATTTATTGTGTTCAATTATTCCATTATTAGTTTTAATGCCGGATCCCTGGCCAAGGGGTTAGCAGCTTTCTCCGTTAACCCCGAATACTCTCGTGGTTGACGTGAGCGCATGAGAATTAGAAGTGGTTCGAGTCGCGCCAGTGACTTACGAGAGTATGGGGCCGGTCGCTCAGAAAGTCGTGGCGTGCTGATGAGAGTAATCTAGCCTACAAATCAACATACAGCTGAAAGATGCTGGTGTTGACCGCAATATCCTGAAACAGGATGGAAACGCGGGGGAAAAAATTATTAGTTTTAATTCTTCAGTTATCCATTAAGTTTAATTCTTAAGGTATCCATTATTAGGTTTCATTCTTAATCCGCATTGATTTCAAATTCATCCATAAATAAAACGACGAAACCATCCCACTAAGAACCCCCCCCCCCCTTTATTATTTTTTTTTTTTTTGGTTGTTGCTTTTATTGGTGTGACATTTTCATAACGCTGCTTATATAGGGTGTATTTTTTTTTTTATGACGATGCAGTGTTTGAAAATATTGCCGGTCCAAATTGTGTATTCATCCTCTGTAAAGTTCATGTAACATAATAGGTTGGACCAACAATATTTTCAAACACTGCACAGTCATTAAAAATACACGCCCCCCCCCCCCCCCACCCCCATAACACATTCATTGTGCACACTGTATGATGTATTTCACGTCATAAGTATTTATGCATTTTTATCTTCTTTTTTTTTATGTTTCTCTAACTGATGGTAAACTTGGCTCTCTCTCTCTCTCTCTCTCTCTCTCTCTCTCTCTCTCTCTCTCTCTCTCTCTCTCTCTCTCTCTCTCTCTCTCTCTCTCTCTCTCTTTAAAAAAACTCTACTTTGCTCTAGTAGCTTCGTAGAATTTCGTTTTAATTGCTAAGTATTACCAAAGTTTGCAGGGTTGTTTGTTTTATATGAAGCTACACCCATTTTTTCATTAAATCATTTATGAATCCTATAAATATTGTGATAGAATTCAGGCTGGTATTATGTAAATACCACTGTGTCACCAAATTAATATTTCGTAATGCTTCACAATGCCAAGCGAGATTAGGTCGGAAAATATTAAAGGGAGCGTACACATATAATTTGATGACATTCAGTTACAATCCGCAAACATGGCGTCGGGCTGGTCAAATATTTCTGTGGTTGCGTAATTTTCTCCACTAGCCGCTATAGTACACAACAGGTGGTAACGACTGGTTGTGTGCCGTAGATACGTCACTGTTGTGGCCGCCTTAGTGTGAGCAGGCACAGATGATGATGATGAGGCAAATCTTGTTTCAGATGACGTGTCTATTTGACAATTGACATGCTCGGACACAGAATGTCCTTAGCAAAACGTACAACCTGTAGAGACATTAAAACAAACTGTTTAGTTAAGCTGCATAGAATTGTGAAAGGATATGCTATATCTTGGGAGCAGCGGTAGGGAAATGGCTAGCATTCCTGCCTGCTATCCCGGAAGACATGTGTTTGAATCCCCATCAATGCCGGAAATGTTATTTTCACTGACCAGGGATTCCAGATCGAACCAGTCTAAAATGTGTACTAGGAACTTTTCTGGGAAATTAAACAGGTCCGTGGGATATTAACCATATCACCGATTGAGTGTCGCTGGGTCTGCAAATATAGGCTAGCTCAATATCCCTGGCGGTGTAAGAAAGGGTCCCTTACTTCAACTGTTTTACATGTTGTTGTTGTTGTGGTGGTGGTGGTGGTGATGGTGGTGGGTGGTGGTGGTGGTGGTGGTGGTGGTATTCAAAGTCTCATAGCAGGAACATTTTATGGGCCTGAGCAGTGTTAGGAACACCACATGTTGTAGGCCTGAGCTCACGGAAGAATAGCTGGCCAGTCTTTCCTTCACATAGTGAGCGACGAAGGCTGACATCTAAACCTCATCTGCCCACATTCATGACATTGTCAGCTTAACGTCCTAACCATTACATGACAGCGGAGTTGGTGTAGTGATCATGCTGTAACCCTCTCAGTTCGAATTGCGTCGCGCTTGTGAGTACAATGAAACTCTGTTTCAGAATCCTCCGACGTATAGAGTCGAAGGTTCGAAATCAGAGAGTAGCAATTTGGAAACAGGTCGCTTTGTGTTGATTTCAATGGTGTGAACGTCGGTCATTCATAAATCAATGGCAATCTACTCAACAAACATTGTCTAGTAAATCACAAGCAGCTAATAAATGTTATGGCTGACTACAACGTCATGTAAAGGAAGGACACGCAACTAACTAACTACTAAACGAATTCGAGACCGTGATGACATAGCGCCATCCTGGTAATCAAGCAAAACTCTTACTCCAGACATCCTTGTGAGTTGTCAAAGTCTGACGTGCAAGACTTTGGTGTTGTTTGTCTAAAAACTAAAGATTCTCGTTCGTTCGTTCGTTCGTTCGTGGGGAATTGCTGTGATTCACTTGCAGTGGCGTAGCACGCAAAGACTGCTGTCCACTTGTGATTCAGTTTATGCCAGCGCGGCTTAGTTTTTCTTCCACATTTAATTGTTGTATGTAAGATCTGTTATCAAATAAGTATGTCTTTTCATATGTAGATTATTTTCTCTATATGCTGTCGTCATCATTCGT
Source organism: Cepaea nemoralis (assembly GCA_014155875.1). Taxonomy (NCBI): domain Eukaryota; kingdom Metazoa; phylum Mollusca; class Gastropoda; order Stylommatophora; family Helicidae; genus Cepaea; species Cepaea nemoralis. The sequence continues at coordinate 412,679 of JACEFZ010019395.1, forward strand.
TGACATTTTGCGATTATTCCCTGAAAACCTCTCTCTCTCTCTCTCTCTCTCTCTCTCTCTCTCTCCTCTCTCTCTCTCTCTCTCTCTCTCTCTCTCTCGCTCTCTCTCTCCCTCTCTCTCTCTCTCGCTCTCTCTCTCTCTCTCCCTCTCTCTCCCTCCCTCTCTCTCTCTCTCTCTCCCTCTCTCTCTCTCTCTCTCTCTCTCTCTCTCTCGCTCTCTCTCTCTCTCTCTCCCTCCCTCTCTCTCTCTCTCTCCCTCTCTCTCCCTCCCTCTCTCTCTCTCTCTCTCTCTCTCTCTCTCTCTCTCTCTCTCTCTCTCTCTCTCTCTCTCTCTCCCTGCCACACAGTTATTTCTTCTTTGTTTTACTTTCAATGGAAGTGCGTCACACCTAGTTATGCCCCTCAATGGTCAGTGCGTCCCACTTCGGCACGCATTTGTGTTATATTTTCTATATCTAGACAGACTCCAACCAAGGTTTTGGGGTTTATCTACCTGTTCGTATTGTTTCACAAATTTCTAACAAAGCAGCGACTTTACGGCCTACTCTTTACTACTTTCAACTTTCTTGAGATTTCTAACGTGCATAACTTGCACACAAGACTTCCTGTTTTTTCGCCCTTATTCGAGAAGACTTAGCATCCCGTCTCATTATCCAAGAGATCAGGGAGGCGGGTGACATCAATAGATACAAGTGATTCTTAAACAAATTCCCAGACCTATGCTGAGATCGAACCGGGTACCTTCTGAGCTAGCGGCGGACAGTGTAACCTCTCAGCCACGCCTCCCCACAAATATTTAGTTGACTCGATGTTAATTTTATATTAACTCCTGATGTACTTGTTACGGTAAGTCCTTTCTCTTCCAAGAAGTTTTCTGACAAGAGTTTAAAACGCAAGATAATCGACTTCATTCCACCGGGTATATCCATATGGCTCGGTCTTTCGGTTGGGCGGCCTGCCGAAAACGTCGCACTATATCTCCAGTGACGACACCCAGGAGTCTCCGAGAAAACTGCACTACTGAACTCTGAACGTCGTAGCTCGGAATTGAACTCACATCATTGGCACCGCGGGGCAAGTGGCGTAACTACTTCGCCTCGGAGACTCGTAAGAAGTTTTCCTTTAGGCAACAAATATATAACATAAATATGTCACATAAATATATTACATAAACATATGCCATAAATATATAACATAAATATATAATATAAACATATAATATAAATATATAGCAAAAATATATAACATAAATATGTAACATAAATATATAATATAAATATATAATACTAGCTGACCCAGCCCGGCTTCGCCCAGTCCCTGGCGGGGAGCGTCTCATTTAATTCATATTCGGCCCCTGCCCCCGTTCCCGTTCCCCAAAAAGACGACCTGGCCCGGCTTGCCCAGCCCCTGAAGGGGAGCATCTCATTTAATTCATATTCGGCCCCTGCTCCCGTTCCCGTTCCCAAAAAAAGACGATTAGCCCCGGCTTCGCCCAGTCCCTGGTGGGGAGCGTCTCATTTAATTCATATTAGTAGTCAAATAAGCTCCCGTCCCCGTTCCCGGAAATACGGCGAACAGATTGGGAGAGAAAAATCTTCATCCCAATAACTGGATAGAGCAATCTGAAACCACTGAACGTAAACTTACCAAGATTTCACGAAAACTCAATAAATTGCTGGGATGAGTGTATAGATGTCGAAGAAAACTAAAAAGATGAGTTAGAAAATTTTCACGTATTTAAAATAGATTCATTATTTTTATGAAAACTTTAAAAATGCCTTAAAGATTTTATCATTATATATTATAACGCATATGCCTGTAAATAACTGTAGACAAACATTTTATAAAGCTTTGATAACAATGCAACAATTATATATAAAATATATAGCAATGCTACTAAAAGTTATATATAAATTTTCTTAAGTTAAGTCCCCTCGCTATATAAATTATAATGTAAATTACAAAATTAAATTTTATTACGTAAATAGCTGTTTGTAAACTAACAAACTATGACAGTTGACTGCACGGGAATGAGAAGAAGACGTGTAGAAAATTTCATCTCAATCAGATGGACCGTTCGCGAACGCATAAATAACATACATACATAGATACAGACATACATTGCATTTTATATATATAGATAAATATATAACATAAATATATAACACAAATATATAACATAAATATATAACATAAATATATAACACGAATAGTTTAGTTTAGTCGATGGATCAACATGACGGCACACGGGTGCAACCCATAAGTGATCCGTTTTCCTCCTAACTCAAATCTGAGTCTGGAGAAACTCAGCTCAGTGCATAAT